>OX336389.2:23005890-23246780 GCA_946902985.2 Meconema thalassinum | reverse complement strand
TTAGTCTTATAGATGATATGTCATGTTGTTTAGAAGCGATAATGTTCATTGGTATTCTTTTTACATTGTTTTTCATGACACAATCCTTATAATCTTGAAAGCTTATACAATTTTTGACAACACCTTTGCTAATAACTTTAATCTTTTTGATTTCTTTACCATTTATGTCTAAAGCGTACATTTTAGCTCTAAGTCCAACAAATGCTTTTATAATTTGTCCACAAGCCTCGTCTTTAAATTTCCCCAACGTTTTCTTGTTTGATGTAGAGTAACATATGTGATTAGTAGGATAATCTGATGTGTCCAGGTGTTCTAGGAAATCCAATTTGTCTTGATATACATCTGGGGTGTTAACCAAATAAATGAACGAGTCGGTATCCATATACATGAGTTTAAGATTGTTCATTCCATAATAGGGTAGCAGGACATCATAGTGGTGGGAATACATTAGAGTTTTTGAAATATCCAGTATACACATTCCAATATATATAGGCTTATTGAATACAATGTTACGTTTAGCCATGTGGAAAGCAGCTAGGTTGGGACCATAAATTGTTCTGTCGATGAATGTTGGTTTAGCTATTAGCTTTTCTGCCTTTTTGCTGTCAGTCACAAGACGTATGTCTATTCTTTTACGGATATTTTCCATTGTTTTCCCAAAAATGGCATTGTTGAATAATTTATACAGATTTTTCTCAAAATCATTTCTGGCTTGTTTTCGAAGGTTGTTATAAAAATCAACGTATGCCTTTAACCAAGGTCTTTGTTTAAACTTTAACACACGATGAATTTTTATCAATTTTATTCCATGATCTAAAGCCTGTTTTAATGCCATGTAGTGAACAACATATCGCCTTCGATTTCCAAGATGAGGAATTAGTTTTTTCAGAGACGAATCCTTAGGTTGTGTACACTCTGGTAGGAAAGGTAAATCGTTGTGTAGATCATGAAGGTCAGATGGGTAATCAACATCAACGTCTAGAATGTATCCCACAGGATCGTCGTTCTTTAGTTTTTCTAGATCAACAGTATCTGGAGAAACCCACTGAAATCCACCATAAGGAAGGGAGTGGCACATAGCCCACCCGTATTGGTTGTTGGCATCATCATAGGCGATGGTTTCTCAGAATCATAGGTTTCCATGTATTTATTGTTAGCTTCAGCATACCGATGAGACACCTGGCATATGCCTCCACGTATTCCAGACTCGATTAAAAGAATCTGATCGTAATCCTGTAGCAATTCCAGTTCAATGCCTGTGTAAAGGAGCATTGCCTCGAAACTTAAACCAGGCGAAGTAAAGAAGTGTGCAGCATCCACTCGGTGTGTTTCTAGTGTTTTGTTTCTAAACGTTTCAAAGCTGTCTGCAAGAAGGAGTACATCTGATGTTAGGTAGAGGTCACTATATTCCCCTAGAGTTTTAATGTTGAACTGTTTCCAGACATTTTTGGCATGTTCATAGTCTTCTTGACTAACATCTTCTTGACTTAATTTGTTAAAGAATGCCTCTTTTGGAGGTAAACACGTTTCACTTAACTTTTCCCATGAGTCAATGTAGTCATAACAAAATACCCCTTTACGAGTCATGAGCATTGCATTTTCTTTTCCAAAGTACTTGTCTGTTTCAGGGTATGATGTTAAGTTGGAAACTAAGTTTTCCAAACTACTCGGCATTAACCGAAACGTGTCCACAAATCTAAGCTTAACATTTCCTACATATTTGGTGAAGGAAATGTATTTTTCCTTGGAGTTAGCGATAACATCCACTCTCTCAGTAGTACATCCTAATTGCTTTACAATGAAATTTGCGTCGTAGCCACTCATATTATGTAGAAATACAGGAACGGGGTTACGTGTTTTACACCTCAAATTACAGTTATTGTGAGCACTTCCACGGTATTCCCCTGTAATATGGCAATGGTCTCGAACTTTCCAATCCTCTTTGGTATACGGTTTTTGACACAAATAACAGGTTTCAGAACATTGGAACTCTGCTTCTTGATCCTCAGTTAAAGCCTTTGGAACATTTAAGCTGTAAAGGCGATCAATTTCATTAGCTATTGAAATCAAACAGACCATAAACTTTTCTGCAGCGTCAGGTCCACGATAAATAAGAGGTTGGCTTGGAAGGTTTGTCTTTATGTGTTCCACAGCAGGTGAGGGTTTAACGTATATACCAAAGCTCATAGGAACATGACTCTGGTATGGCACTGTATAACTTGCTTCAGGATTGGGTAGACATGTTTGATAGGGTAACAGTATACTTTCAAAATCAGCATAGATAACGTAAGGTATTCTCAGCATTTTTTCCACGTTTAAAAATTTGACAATGGGGTTTTTAATAGGCATTTCAACCCTAGCAATGTCATGCTGGACGCACAAAGCTCTATGTTCTTTCAATTTTTCTATTCCTTGTTGACCATATCGATTATCGAAGTGAGTAAAACACCGTTTACACGTATATATCTTATGTCCATGGTGAGTAATCTGATGTCCTACTAGTTTATCAAAATCTTTGATAAAGACGTAGTGGTTCTGGCCGGATGATGAACTTAGCAGAAGGAGGTCACGATGGTCTTGCATCTCTTGATCCACAACCTTTAGAGGGAACAGTTTATTGTTTTGTTCCAATCCAAATACATTAATGGATATATCGTTGGCTTTTTCAAATTTGGGAATGTCAACTAGCGATGTAGGAAACGATATTACAGAAAAATCATACTTGTTGTCCAGGTCCTTGTATTTACTAATGCGATGAGCATTCTTTTTAACCAGTTTTGCTAAAATGGCATACATAAAACACTTTTCATCATTCAAATTTTCAGGATTAATGCAGGCTTTTCTTGCTTGTATAGCTGCTGGTAATGGAATATATGTGCTTCCACGCAAGGGATTGTACTTATTTATTTTCAATCGTACTCCTTCCACTGCTAACAAAGCCCAATTACTGCCTTTTAGCTCAGATTCTTCCATTTCCGTAGTTAACTTTGTAAATTGTGTTTCCAAGAAACTACTTAAGTCCGTTTCCAAAAATAGGGCCTGATTTCGTGTTTTAAATGCACGATCTGTAATTTCATTGGTAGATGTATGAATGAATCTACATTCAGCCACAAGATTAACTTTTATCGACTTGTGCATTGCTAGTTCTTTCTGCATAGCTTGTATTATTTGCTGTTTGGACTCTTTAAGGTATGAATTTAAATCCTTGCACGTATCGCAACGAATGAAATAGGATTTAAGTCGACCTTCAAAAGATGTCTCATATTCAATAAGTCCATTTTTGTCAGGGACCAATGACAGTAGGTAATGTTTTGTAGGCTCTGCCTTTTGTCTTTTAGCTGCCGACACAACATTACAACATTCTTCATGACGACGTCCATTGTAGGCATTGTTGAATGTACTACCACAGGTCTTGCACTCATGAAATTCACCACACGATACTTCATGTCGCTTCCTATGATAGTCTCGAAGAAAAGTCTTTCCACACTCTTTACACATATAGCTAGGAATGGCTTCTTCCATTATGAATGTTGATTTCTGCAAACAGCTGCTTACTGCGTATCACAGGGCTAGAGGTTGGTCAGTGAGACGGTCTTTCACGATGTGAACACCGTGAGAGGTAGTAGTCAACTAGTGATATTCTTGTGAAGGGTCCACTAATATACCCCTAGTCTAGACCAACAGCTCTTTACAGCGTATGACAAGGCTGTATACTGGACAGTGAGACGGTCTTTCACGATGTGAACACTGTAACAAGTAGTAGTCAACTGATTATATACTTGCTAAGGGTTCTCTAATATACAATAGTCAAGACCAACAGCTACTTACTGAGTAGTACAAGGCTGTACAATAGTTGTTTTGACAGTCTTTCACGATGTGGTCACTGTGAATGGTAGTAGTCAACTGATGATATTCTTGAAAAGGGTCCTCTAATGTACCCCTGGTTAAGGGTAACAGCTGTTCACTGCTTATGACAAGGCTAAAGACTGGTTGCTTCAACGGTTTTTCAAAAAATATTTGGAAAGTAGGCTATGTCATTAATCTAAAAATCCTAAAAAGACATATGTTAACTCCAACACCTACCTCTATACCACTCTCAGTCCACAAATAGTGTATTTTTCAAATTTTCCAAAACATATTTCCAAAATGGGTATAATTTCCAAAATTAAAATGTTTACAAAAATGTTTGTTTGTCATAAATGAATGGCCTTTGCCTCCTCTACAGCCGTACCAAGTCCCAGGTCTCTAGGACAACAAAATTAATAAATTTGAAAATGGTCTTATATTTACAAAATTAAAAAGTTTACAAAAAAGTTTGTTTGACATAAATGAATGGCCTTTACCCCCTCTACCCCCACACTAAGTCTCATGTCTCTAGGACAACAGAAATAAAATTTTCAAAATGGGCTTATATTTCCAAAATTAGGAATTCTACAAAAAAGTTTGTTTGACGTAAATCAATGGTCTTTACCCCCTCTATTCCAACACCAAGTCTCAGGTCTCTAGGTCAACAAAAATAAAATTTGGAAAAAATGGTCACTATTTTGGAAACTAGGAATTCTACAAAAATGTTTGTATAACATAAATGAAAGGTCTCTATCCCCTCTACCTGTAAACCAAGTTCCAGGTCTGTATGACAAAAAATGAAAATAGTTCAACTGGGAAAGTAGGCGATTTTTCATAAAACTAAACATTCTAAAAAGTGTTCTATGGGCTTAAAAGAATGGCCTCAATGTCTTTTATTTTTTATAATAAAACTTTTTTATTTTTTACATTTTTTTGAAAAAAGTTCAATTTTGAAATTTTTATATTTTGGAAACTAAAGAGTTAACAAAAAATTTTGTTTGACATAAATGACTGGCCCTGACCCCATCTACCACCAAAATAAATTTCAAGTCGCTAGGACAAAAACTGTGCAGTAGGGGGGTGATGAGAGTTTCTGCTTAGTAGTGCTTAGTAGTGGGTCGAGGAGGGTTTTAGAGTGGCTTGGAACTCTCATCACCCCCCTACTGCACAGTTTTTGTCCTAGCGACTTGAAATTTATTTTGGTGGTAGATGGGGTCAGGGCCAGTCATTTATGTCAAACAAAATTTTTTGTTAACTCTTTAGTTTCCAAAATATAAAAATTTCAAAATTGAACTTTTTTCAAAAAAATGTAAAAAATAAAAAAGTTTTATTATAAAAAATAAAAGACATTGAGGCCATTCTTTTAAGCCCATAGAACACTTTTTAGAATGTTTAGTTTTATGAAAAATCGCCTACTTTCCCAGTTGAACTATTTTCATTTTTTGTCATACAGACCTGGAACTTGGTTTACAGGTAGAGGGGATAGAGACCTTTCATTTATGTTATACAAACATTTTTGTAGAATTCCTAGTTTCCAAAATAGTGACCATTTTTTCCAAATTTTATTTTTGTTGACCTAGAGACCTGAGACTTGGTGTTGGAATAGAGGGGGTAAAGACCATTGATTTACGTCAAACAAACTTTTTTGTAGAATTCCTAATTTTGGAAATATAAGCCCATTTTGAAAATTTTATTTCTGTTGTCCTAGAGACATGAGACTTAGTGTGGGGGTAGAGGGGGTAAAGGCCATTCATTTATGTCAAACAAACTTTTTTGTAAACTTTTTAATTTTGTAAATATAAGACCATTTTCAAATTTATTAATTTTGTTGTCCTAGAGACCTGGGACTTGGTACGGCTGTAGAGGAGGCAAAGGCCATTCATTTATGACAAACAAACATTTTTGTAAACATTTTAATTTTGGAAATTATACCCATTTTGGAAATATGTTTTGGAAAATTTGAAAAATACACTATTTGTGGACTGAGAGTGGTATAGAGGTAGGTGTTGGAGTTAACATATGTCTTTTTAGGATTTTTAGATTAATGACATAGCCTACTTTCCAAATATTTTTTGAAAAACCGTTGAAGCAACCAGTCTTTAGCCTTGTCATAAGCAGTGAACAGCTGTTACCCTTAACCAGGGGTACATTAGAGGACCCTTTTCAAGAATATCATCAGTTGACTACTACCATTCACAGTGACCACATCGTGAAAGACTGTCAAAACAACTATTGTACAGCCTTGTACTACTCAGTAAGTAGCTGTTGGTCTTGACTATTGTATATTAGAGAACCCTTAGCAAGTATATAATCAGTTGACTACTACTTGTTACAGTGTTCACATCGTGAAAGACCGTCTCACTGTCCAGTATACAGCCTTGTCATACGCTGTAAAGAGCTGTTGGTCTAGACTAGGGGTATATTAGTGGACCCTTCACAAGAATATCACTAGTTGACTACTACCTCTCACGGTGTTCACATCGTGAAAGACCGTCTCACTGACCAACCTCTAGCCCTGTGATACGCAGTAAGCAGCTGTTTGCAGAAATCAACATTCATAATGGAAGAAGCCATTCCTAGCTATATGTGTAAAGAGTGTGGAAAGACTTTTCTTCGAGACTATCATAGGAAGCGACATGAAGTATCGTGTGGTGAATTTCATGAGTGCAAGACCTGTGGTAGTACATTCAACAATGCCTACAATGGACGTCGTCATGAAGAATGTTGTAATGTTGTGTCGGCAGCTAAAAGACAAAAGGCAGAGCCTACAAAACATTACCTACTGTCATTGGTCCCTGACAAAAATGGACTTATTGAATATGAGACATCTTTTGAAGGTCGACTTAAATCCTATTTCATTCGTTGCGATACGTGCAAGGATTTAAATTCATACCTTAAAGAGTCCAAACAGCAAATAATACAAGCTATGCAGAAAGAACTAGCAATGCACAAGTCGATAAAAGTTAATCTTGTGGCTGAATGTAGATTCATTCATACATCTACCAATGAAATTACAGATCGTGCATTTAAAACACGAAATCAGGCCCTATTTTTGGAAACGGACTTAAGTAGTTTCTTGGAAACACAATTTACAAAGTTAACTACGGAAATGGAAGAATCTGAGCTAAAAGGCAGTAATTGGGCTTTGTTAGCAGTGGAAGGAGTACGATTGAAAATAAATAAGTACAATCCCTTGCGTGGAAGCACATATATTCCATTACCAGCAGCTATACAAGCAAGAAAAGCCTGCATTAATCCTGAAAATTTGAATGATGAAAAGTGTTTTATGTATGCCATTTTAGCAAAACTGGTTAAAAAGAATGCTCATCGCATTAGTAAATACAAGGACCTGGACAACAAGTATGATTTTTCTGTAATATCGTTTCCTACATCGCTAGTTGACATTCCCAAATTTGAAAAAGCCAACGATATATCCATTAATGTATTTGGATTGGAACAAAACAATAAACTGTTCCCTCTAAAGGTTGTGGATCAAGAGATGCAAGACCATCGTGACCTCCTTCTGCTAAGTTCATCATCCGGCCAGAACCACTACGTCTTTATCAAAGATTTTGATAAACTAGTAGGACATCAGATTACTCACCATGGACATAAGATATATACGTGTAAACGGTGTTTTACTCACTTCGATAATCGATATGGTCAACAAGGAATAGAAAAATTGAAAGAACATAGAGCTTTGTGCGTCCAGCATGACATTGCTAGGGTTGAAATGCCTATTAAAAACCCCATTGTCAAATTTTTAAACGTGGAAAAAATGCTGAGAATACCTTACGTTATCTATGCTGATTTTGAAAGTATACTGTTACCCTATCAAACATGTCTACCCAATCCTGAAGCAAGTTATACAGTGCCATACCAGAGTCATGTTCCTATGAGCTTTGGTATATACGTTAAACCCTCACCTGCTGTGGAACACATAAAGACAAACCTTCCAAGCCAACCTCTTATTTATCGTGGACCTGACGCTGCAGAAAAGTTTATGGTCTGTTTGATTTCAATAGCTAATGAAATTGATCGCCTTTACAGCTTAAATGTTCCAAAGGCTTTAACTGAGGATCAAGAAGCAGAGTTCCAATGTTCTGAAACCTGTTATTTGTGTCAAAAACCGTATACCAAAGAGGATTGGAAAGTTCGAGACCATTGCCATATTACAGGGGAATACCGTGGAAGTGCTCACAATAACTGTAATTTGAGGTGTAAAACACGTAACCCCGTTCCTGTATTTCTACATAATATGAGTGGCTACGACGCAAATTTCATTGTAAAGCAATTAGGATGTACTACTGAGAGAGTGGATGTTATCGCTAACTCCAAGGAAAAATACATTTCCTTCACCAAATATGTAGGAAATGTTAAGCTTAGATTTGTGGACACGTTTCGGTTAATGCCGAGTAGTTTGGAAAACTTAGTTTCCAACTTAACATCATACCCTGAAACAGACAAGTACTTTGGAAAAGAAAATGCAATGCTCATGACTCGTAAAGGGGTATTTTGTTATGACTACATTGACTCATGGGAAAAGTTAAGTGAAACGTGTTTACCTCCAAAAGAGGCATTCTTTAACAAATTAAGTCAAGAAGATGTTAGTCAAGAAGACTATGAACATGCCAAAAATGTCTGGAAACAGTTCAACATTAAAACTCTAGGGGAATATAGTGACCTCTACCTAACATCAGATGTACTCCTTCTTGCAGACAGCTTTGAAACGTTTAGAAACAAAACACTAGAAACACACCGAGTGGATGCTGCACACTTCTTTACTTCGCCTGGTTTAAGTTTCGAGGCAATGCTCCTTTACACAGGCATTGAACTGGAATTGCTACAGGATTACGATCAGATTCTTTTAATCGAGTCTGGAATACGTGGAGGCATATGCCAGGTGTCTCATCGGTATGCTGAAGCTAACAATAAATACATGGAAACCTATGATTCTGAGAAACCATCGCCTATGATGATGCCAACAACCAATACGGGTGGGCTATGTGCCACTCCCTTCCTTATGGTGGATTTCAGTGGGTTTCTCCAGATACTGTTGATCTAGAAAAACTAAAGAACGACGATCCTGTGGGATACATTCTAGACGTTGATGTTGATTACCCATCTGACCTTCATGATCTACACAACGATTTACCTTTCCTACCAGAGTGTACACAACCTAAGGATTCGTCTCTGAAAAAACTAATTCCTCATCTTGGAAATCGAAGGCGATATGTTGTTCACTACATGGCATTAAAACAGGCTTTAGATCATGGAATAAAATTGATAAAAATTCATCGTGTGTTAAAGTTTAAACAAAGACCTTGGTTAAAGGCATACGTTGATTTTTATAACAACCTTCGAAAACAAGCCAGAAATGATTTTGAGAAAAATCTGTATAAATTATTCAACAATGCCATTTTTGGGAAAACAATGGAAAATATCCGTAAAAGAATAGACATACGTCTTGTGACTGACAGCAAAAAGGCAGAAAAGCTAATAGCTAAACCAACATTCATCGACAGAACAATTTATGGTCCCAACCTAGCTGCTTTCCACATGGCTAAACGTAACATTGTATTCAATAAGCCTATATATATTGGAATGTGTATACTGGATATTTCAAAAACTCTAATGTATTCCCACCACTATGATGTCCTGCTACCCTATTATGGAATGAACAATCTTAAACTCATGTATATGGATACCGACTCGTTCATTTATTTGGTTAACACCCCAGATGTATATCAAGACAAATTGGATTTCCTAGAACACCTGGACACATCAGATTATCCTACTAATCACATATGTTACTCTACATCAAACAAGAAAACGTTGGGGAAATTTAAAGACGAGGCTTGTGGACAAATTATAAAAGCATTTGTTGGACTTAGAGCTAAAATGTACGCTTTAGACATAAATGGTAAAGAAATCAAAAAGATTAAAGTTATTAGCAAAGGTGTTGTCAAAAATTGTATAAGCTTTCAAGATTATAAGGATTGTGTCATGAAAAACAATGTAAAAAGAATACCAATGAACATTATCGCTTCTAAACAACATGACATATCATCTATAAGACTAAACAAAATTGCTTTGTGTCCTGGTGATGATAAAAGAGTGATTGATGCTGATGGTATAGGTACACATGCCTATGGTCATTACTCAATCATTGACCATGCTTAAAGAGTTAAGTTATGAATTTCAAAATCTTCTGCCTGCAACTAGCAAATACATAAAACAATTTAGGAAATAAAACAATAACACTACAAAAATTAAAAAATGGTATTCATAATTTTAAAAAAATATATAAATAGAAAACAAAATAAAAACAACTGTACAATTTATAACAAAAAAGAATATATATAAAAATGTATTATGTGTAAATAGTGTACATGTATTTAAAATAAAAATATTTTATGACCACTGCTTGTACATTTCTAATTACTACCCGCCTCTCCCCACTCCTAATGCAAAATGAACATGTAAAACACAAATTGGAAAATCCATGATTCCATGTTGACAAAATAGAAAAAACATTAAACTGAAATTTTAAAAACTGTAAATGGGAATTTGGTAAATTGACAAATAATGTATAACAACAAATTGGAAAATCCATGGTTCTATATCATGATATTGAAAAACTTTAAACTGACATTTTAAAAACTGTACATGGGAAATTGTGAAATTAATAAATGTGTAAACAACAAAATGCAAAATCCATGTTTCCATATTATGAAATTGAAAAACTTAAAACTGACATTAACAAAAAACGAAAATGGGAAATTGGAAAATTGGCAAATGTGTAAACAACGAAATGCAAAATCCATGTCTCCATATTATGAAATTGAAAAACTTAAAACTGACATTAAAAAAAACTGAAAATGGGAAATTGGAAAATTGACAAATGAGAAAACAACAAAATGAAAAAAAAATACCCCGGTTGGGGTAGTGATCATGTTGTACAGTAGCCTATAAGACTAGCATAAGGCTAGTTGCATGTGCCCTTATATACTTTGTGTATGTGCATTAGCCTTTGAATTAGCTTAAGTTAGGTTTGGTGAGGTTAGGTATGTGACCTTGTAGTTTACTCTTTTCGGAAAATGTAAAATCTAAAATCAAAAAATCTTAAATTGAAAATGTAACATCTAAAAAAACTAAAATCTAAAATACAAAAAATCAAAAATGTAAAAAGTAAAATCTAAAAAAAATGTAAAATGAAAAATGAAAAATCTAAAATGTTAAAATGTAAAATGTTAAAATGTTGAATCTAAAATATTTAAATGAGGTTTCTGAGGTTTCTCCCATTTGCTCTTACTTATTTGCTCCCACTTTTTGCTCCCATTTTTTGCTCCCACTCTTTGCTCCCACTTTTTTGCTCCCACTTTTTTGCTCCCACTTTTGCACTCACTTTTGCACTCACTTTTGCACCCACTCTTGCACTCACTTTTGCACCCACTCTTGCACCCACTCTTGCACCCACTTTTGCACCCACTCTTGCACTCACTTTTGTACTCACTTTTGCACCCCACTTTTGCACCCACTCTTGCACCCACTTTTGCACTCACTTTTGCACTCACTTTGAAGTTAGGTTAGGTTAGGTGAAGTTAGGTTAGGTTAGGTTAGGTTATAACTTAGTTTATTATGTGTGCTCTCACATTTGCTCTCATATTTGCTCTCACTTTGAAGTTAGGCTAGGTTAGGTTAGGTTATGTTAGGTTAAATAATGTTTGTTAGGTTAGGTTAGGTTAAGTTAGGCGAAGTTAGGTTAGGTTAAGTTAGGTTAGGGTAGGTTAGGTAAAGTTGGATTAGGCGGAATGGCTGGGGTATGAATGAAACCCCACGTTTTCTTACTTTCACCTCATGAGGCTGAGTGTACCCCATTCCAGCTCTCAGCCCAGAATAAAATTTCTTGGTTGAGGCGGGAATGAAACCCACACCTCTAGGGAAACAGCTAAAATGCTAGCAACTACACCAAAAGTGGACAATATAAGGCTGGTCTGAATTGCACATGATCGATTAATAATTACCTAATAATAATAATAATAATAATAATATTAATAATAAATATTCCATTTAGCAAGTACACGGCCGACCTCTCTCTGTGACGTCATTCACGGTCTCAGGGCGTGGCGGCCATTTTGCCCATTAGCCACTGTGCCAGCTCTGAATGACCCCTCCATAAGAATAACATAGAGTGATTGCGCGCGGCGGCCATCTTGCCCATTAGCCCCTGTGCCAGCTTCGGCCTATATATCCTACTCACTTCCAATCCTGCGGGAGTATTTCCGTTTCCCATATTTCTACTAGGATTGCATGAATTTTGTGTACAAGGTCATCTCCAAGTTTACACATCTCCGCAGTGATGCCGTCCTCTCCAGGGGCTTTATTATTTTTAAGCGATCGTATGATCTCTGCTGTTTCCTGTATTGTCAGTGGTTGTGAATCGGGGTTGGGCATGGGCTTTTCAAAATCCAGTCTTTCCTTTGGCGGATCACAATTGAGGAGGTCTTCGGTGTTGGTTTCTATTGTTCCATTTGCTCGACGGAAGCATAAAGATGGTGGTTGATGACTGGATAAATTCTCACGGAAGGTCTTGTAGAAATTCCTGGTGTTGTTTCTGAGGAAAACTTGTTCGATTTCTATGAGTCTATTTTTATCATAGGCTCGTTTCTCCCGGCGGATTATTTTTGAGGAAAATTTCTGCATCTTTAGGAAGGTTTCCCATTTCTCAGTTGTTTGATGTCCATTCTACTGATTCCATGCTTTCGTCCGGTGATCAATGGCTTTATCACAAGTTGTGTTCCACCACCTATGCTTGCGTTTCCTTGGATGCAGTCCTAATTGCATTGCTGATGTCTGAAGTGTGTTACGAAGACCTGGCCAGTCCTTGGGGTCCTGCTCTCGTATATCCTGTAGGAAGGTCGCGGTGTTCTCTCGAAGACATTCTGGATCAACTCTTAGAGATCTTCTGTGTTTAGGTCTGCATCTGTTGGGTTGGAATCTCAGTTTGATTTGTGTTAGGTGGTGGTCCGAGTCGACAACTCCCTTCCGTAATCTAACATTTTGGATCTCAAACATATTCTGTCTAGAGATTGCGACGTGATCGATCTGGAATTCCCCCAATAACGGGTTTGGTGATTTCCACGTTTTCTTTTTGTATGGGGGTCTCCCAAATGCGTAGACATGAGTCTTAAGGCGAAAGTTTTACAAAATTCTATGAGACGTTCTCCGTTCTTATTCGTCCTCCAATGTGCCGAGTAATGACCTACAATCCATTTGTGTTTCCTCTCTCTGCCAACCTGTGCGTTAAAATCACCTACTAAGATTTTCACCTGATGCCTTGGAATCTTGCTAGTGGTTTCTTCTAAGAGTTCCCAGAACGCTTCAACTTTCTCTGGGTTTTTCTTATTGTCAATATTTGTGGGAGCGTGGCCGTTGACCAAGGAGTAAGATTTGTTGCCAGATTTCACAGAAAGTACAGAGATTCTTTCAGAAGGGGATGTAAAGTTAAGTACTGAATTGATGATAGTTTTTCGTACCACAAAGGCTGTTCCAAGTTGTGTTAAATTCCCGTGGATTCTTATGGCAGGTTTACCCTTAAATATCCTGTACTCTTCAGAGTCAAAATAGTTTTCATCTTGGTAGCGCGTTTCCTGGAGTGCTAAGATTTGAATGTCAAACTTGTCCAGGGCGATCGTGAGCTGTTGAAGCTTGCCTGTTTTCAGTAGGGTGTTGACATTAATCGTACCTAAGAAGGTCTTCTTCTTGGGACGAAGAGATTTTGAGAGGCTCCGACTCTTCTCTGCATGATGCTCCCGATCCCCCAGAATCCGATGATCGGGAGAAACCGGACGAGGTATGTCCAGTGCCTGGGGTAGTTGCTGTGATAACGTGTTATCCATGATGCCAATGTTGCAAGTTGAAGATTCATGCAGGGGGTGATCATACTGGTATGATCACAAGGTTACAACTCGATAGTTAAGATCAAGAGGTGCCTTTTGGTGTTTTCCGGCTTAATTACATTTTACGATTAATTATGAGTCCGTGGTTAGAACTACGGTTGCAAGCCGTAGAGCCAGTTCTTCCGCCCTCTCAGCCGTTGGGAAATATCCTCTTCCGTCGTCGAGGCCGTTGAATGCAGTCCTTCTTGCCTCAGATGATCCACGGGTGCTTATTTGGCTTGACCTTATTCACACCTGTCTTGCATATCTACAGGAACATCCCCTATCAGCCATATAGGACGCGCCGTGTCGGGGTTCAGGGCCCCCACGCCAGTGTCTTCCGCGGAGCTAACTTATGTCCAGCACCTACTCAATTCGGTGTCAGACCCCCACGAAAGCTGACTGGGCACGGTATTATTACTCTTTATTATTATTATTAATATTTCATTATTATTAGTCTAGTTTTAGTGTTATTGGGGTGGGGTGGGGAACGGGGGTGGGAGGACATCTACCATCCGCCACCCGCACATCACGTGACCGCCGCCATCTTGAATGAGCCACTAACCCGCATAAAGGCCCCATGAAAATCTATTTTACCCCGTGGTAGGGGTAGCTTTTATATTATGGTAGAACTGACTTGTTCTATGGATATACGACTTTCCCTGTTCATAGGTCAAGTGAAGCCGGAGCGGCACTGCCTCTACAATGGGACGTACGAAAAATAACGAAACTAACGAACAAGCACTTCTAGAACTGAGTGCCCGATTTTGGCCTGTTTATGGCTTTATGTCCCGAGGGTATATTTGACATTTATTTTACCTTTAAAGCACATTAATGGTATCTATATGTAATCTTTATATATTTACCATCTCTTGATGAAGGCAGTACATTGGCATTTGACTGTTGGCACAGGCTAGAGGAAAATGTGTCTTTCCACGATGTCTCAGCCCCTCTCATGGCCGTGATTATTATGTAGAGCCCTGCGCGTATAAACAAAACGTTATCCACATCCACACGACCGTTATCCACATCCACACGACCGTTATCCACACGACTGTTATCCACACGACTGTTATCCACATCCACACGACCGTTATCCACATCCACACGACTGTTATCCACACGACCGTTATCCACACGACTGCTATCCACATCCACACGACCGTTATCCACACGACTGTTATCCACACGACTGTTATCCACATCCACACGACCGTTATCCACATCCACACGACTGTTATCCACATCCACACGACCGTTATCCACATCCACACGGCTGTTATCCACATCCACACGACCGTTATCCACACGACTGTTATCCACATCCACACGACCGTTATCCACATCCACACGACCGTTATCCTCATCCACACGACTGTTATCCACATCCACACGACTGTTATCCACATCCACACGACCGTTATCCTCATCCACACGACTGTTATCCACATCCACACGACCGTTATCCACATCCACACGACCGTTATCCACATCCACACGACCGTTATCCTCATCCACACGACTGTTATCCACATCCGCACGACTCTTATCCCCATTCCCACGTTTGTTACCCCAATCTACGGGCATCACAATAATATTTTGAATTAGATAAAGCATAAATGACTAAAGCAACATATTTAGAAAGTCGTGTAGATTATGCTTAATGACATAATTTGAATGAGATTATCTTAAATCATGAAGAAAACATAACGGAAAAATATGATATGTCATAAACATCTGGGTCCTAATAATGATATTAAACAAGTTCTAAAAACTATCCGCAAATTTACTCCAAACATTATCCGCTCTCCGCACAGCCATGCAAGCTATTGGGGGTATGTGTGGTGCTGAGTAGTACCTGTGTGTACTGTGAGGAAAGCCATGACAAACTACCACACTCCTCATCGTACCTAGTACGCTGCTTTGAGGACCCAACACGTATCCAACTGTACGTCAATTTAGCCAAAAGAGAGACATCCATAACAAGCTAAATGTGAGAACAATCGACTGTCGGGACACTGCTAAGTGTGGTGAACTCATGCGTCCTAGATTGTTGCAATGAAGAGGTCCTGCCTTTTTGGTGACCCATATTGGGATACCGGCACCACTTGACCGAGCACCTGTTGTACGACTTTCTCCGGGCTCATAATTAGCTGACGAAGTGTCCGCAAGACGATGTTACGATACTTTCCCTCTCAGTCTCATCCCACTCCTCGGGTAACCAAAATGTTACACAGTCATTCTCAGGCCAACACGGAAGCTCGAATATGGTCCTGGTTATACAATAGTGAACACGTTGGCCTATGTAGCATGTTTTAATAAGGTCTGTGCCATGATCCAGAGATCACAATTTGATTTGCAGTGGCTATCACCCCGCAGGTCCGGGTTCGATTACCGGCTTTGCCAAGAAATCTAATTCTAGTCTGAGGGCTGGAGCAGGGTACACTCAGTCTCATGAGAAAAAACTGGGAAGAGGTGCGTTGGAAGTGGTTTTCCGTGATTCTCCACTTCTACTCCAGGAAAATGCTGGGACGTTTCCTAACATGAGGCCGCGGCCGCCTCCTTCCCATTTCTCACCTAAATTACAAATACACAAACTGCTACAGACACCAAACTAACACATGTTATCAGACCACGATGTCCAAGCCCCTCAAAGATTACAACCAACAACAACTACATAGTCCGTGGATTTTGATGCCTTCAGCCATTCTTTAACGACTGGTAAGAGATTTTCTATCGGGTTCAAGTGAGGATACCCGTGGATGCCATCAGGTCATCAACTTCGCGTGACCCCAACATTCCGCAATGAAGGCTGGAAGAAGGAAAGCTCAAATTTCATAATGGATTTTATTAAGTGTTTAATGTGCTTTACGATTAATTAAACTGAGTGTGTGGTGGTTACATCTGTTGAGAATAACTTAGTGCTGAGGGAAACCTGTACTAAGATTCGTTGGTTAAGGAATATTCTTGGTTCAAAACCAGGTAGAAGAGATAGACATGGATTTTTCATTCATTCATTCATTTGCAATTGAGGGCGTGTCCCCCGGTGCAATTGAGGGCGTGTCCCCCGGTGCAATTGGGGGCGTGTCCCCCGGTGGCAAATTGGATATACATAACAAATACATAATTATACATAAAAATTCAATAACAATTAAACTGGAGTATTTACACAAATCGTCAGTCTTTTCTTAAACACACCGATATGTTTAGGAAAAGGCTCTAGACTGCGGCAGGTAGAGAGTTCCAGTTATCAATGGCACGGTTTACGAAAGAATATTTGCTGTAATTTGTACGCTGTGGTCGGCCCTTAAATTTGAAAGGATAATCACTCCTGCTCATGTAAGTGGGCTTTCCCATACCTTTGCTAAGCTCACCCCATGCTGGTCGATTTGTATACGTGTTGTACTTAGCGCAGGGTCTAGATTTCATCCTCCTAGCCCCTTCTATCAATCATCGTTGAAGCTAATTTATGGAGTAGCATGTAATGCGGCACGACATCAAATGCCTTCTCAAAATCTATAACTACGGCGTCGACTGAAACTCAATTGTCTAACGATTCGCCAATATCTTGAAAAAGTGATAGCATCTGACTCTCGCATGAGTAACTTTTCCGAAATCCATATTGCCTATCATTAAACCATGATAATCCTTCCCACTGTTCCCTCAAGTAGTCGCAAATGAGATGCTCGATCTGTTTACAAACGATGGACGTAAGGCTAACCGGCCTGTAACTGCTCAATTCAAGTCTGCTCCCTCCCTTAAATATTGGGACTACCATAGCTCTTTTCCAGTCATCTGGGATTTGCGCATTGTTTATGGACACATTAAACATCACCTTCAAGTATCGCGCCACGGCCCTACCTCCTAGATTAAGTACTTCACTAACAATATTATCAGGACCCTTCGATATATTGTAACGTAATTTTTGTATTAGCTTTACAATTGCTGACTGGTTTATTTGGAAAAGGGGAGCCCCTGATTAGTCGTTAAGGTCCAACACACAGCTATTGGATTTATTGAACACACTACCGTAAAAGACTTTTAATTCATTAGCAATTGCCTGTTTCTCAGTAATTGATTTACCTTCACCGGACATTATCATCGACAAATTATTTGAATTTCCCTTTCTTCTCCTAACTTAACTGTAAAATATTTTCCACCCATCGCCTCACAAACCAAGTAGACGTTGCATATAATTGTCATGAGCAGCCCTCTTTTTTAAGACGAGCTCTATAAGGACATACATTTCAACATATACTTGTCACTATCATATCCTTTATTGTATAATTTCCTAATTTTCCGTTTTAGACTCCCGATTTCTCGTGTGTAATACTCGGGATCGGGGTTTTGTATCAGTAATTTAAATGGGACAAATTTATCAATAGCGCTATTTAAAATTTTCAAAAAGTTAGCGCACAGGATATTGAACGTTAGTATGCATCTTAGATAATAATAATAATAAGTAATAACCCCTGGCACTATACAGCCCGTGAAGGGCCTAGGCCTACCAAGCGACCGCTGCCCAGCCATTTGGCCTGTAGATATTGGGGTGACGCGTGATCAGCGCATCGGGTCCCCTCGGCCGTTAATCATGCTTTTCTTGATCGGGCCGCTGCCTCACTGTCAGACAGCTACTCAATTGTCCTCGTGAGGCTGAGTGCACCTCGTTCCAGCTCTCACGTCAGTTTATAAAATCCCTGACGGAGTCGGGAATCGAACCCGGGGCCTCCGGATCTAGGAGAATTCTCTGGTCATACACTAGTTTTTGTTTGATGACCTGTGTCATTGTGCTAGCTGCAGACAGAGAGGCATGCCTGCTAGGACTAGGCATTACTGATATTGTAATTCAAGAGATCACACTCATTAGGTTGAAATTTAACTTTTTTCACTGGGGCAGATAGGTTATATTGTAGAGTAATTCAACAGATACGGAGGAGATTATTCGGAGACAAGACCAATCTGGCTGAAAGGCAACATGTAGAACAGCTGGAACCCTGGGTAATGGACACATTGGATTAATGTTTATTATTATGTTGGAAGGGATCTCCTCGTGGTGTAGTGGCTAGCGTTCCTGGGTGTTACCCCTGATGTCCAGGTTCGGTTCCCAGCTCAATTTTGGCCTAAGGTTTGGAACGAGGTACACTCACAATCTTATATCGACATTGCTTTCACACAGAAATATGCACAAATGGTCAAATATGGAGCAGTTTCAAACATGCACGACAATATTTGTAAAAACAGATCTGAAAGCATGAGCATCACTGTTCTTCATGTCAACTTGCACAGTATTTGTAATGTGAAGCCTTTAGCGGTGATTTTGACGATAAATACATGAAAAGTATAAACATTGCGTGACACTAGCCGGTCGCATGTGTACAGAAGTCTGGTCTGTACGTTAAATAGTGAAATTATTTGTTCAGTCATGCCGATAAAAAAAAAGCACAGAGCCCATTATACATGATTTCCGGGAAAACAGAATCTGAAGATGTTAGTATAGCACGTGGTGACAGGTTCAAGATATTACACTGGTCAAAAAATGTTTAGCATATTGCAAACTTATGTATTTGTGGAGCAAATAACAGTTTATTTATTAATGTAGCGTATGGCATTACACATGAAACACAATAATAATAATAATAATAATAATAAGTTAACAGAAGTTAAAAGAAGGAGGCCTTTACAAACCTTTAAGGATCGGGACGAAGAAAAACGGAGTGGAAATAGATTGCTTAGCATTCGCTGATGATATAGCCCTGATGACAGAAGATTTCGAATGTGCAACAGAACAGGTCAATATATTGAAGGAAGTAGCAGAACAAACAGGATTACAAATTTCCTTTCAAAAGACAGAAGTAATGTCGAACATCAAGGATGATACAGCACAACTAAACACCAAATATGGAACGATAAACCTTGTTAATAAATTTAAATATCTTGGGGAATGGATCCAGCAAAATGGCCTTGACAAGGAAGCCATAGAAGCAAGAATCAAGAAAATGGAAGTCGCTTTTCAAACCACCCGCCACATATATAACTAAAAGTGCTTTTCTATGAACACAAAAATTCGTCACTACAACACTGTCATCAAACCAGTACCGCTATATGCATCTGAATGCCTTATCCTATCCGAGAAATGTTTGCTCGCGAAGTTAGAGAGAAAAGAAAGAAAGATCCTACACATCATACTTGGCCCAGACTACAAAAATGGCATCCACATCAGAAAATCCAGGCAAGAAATTTACTCGAGGATAGAGAAGATCACAGACACAATGCGAAAACGCAGAGTTTGCTTCTACGGTCATATGCGACGGATGATCGATTCCCGATGGACGAAACGTATCTTCAGTATATTCGACTCAAAACCAAAAACGACAATGCCATGGTATGTTAACGTCCAGAAAGATCTGAAAGAAATGGGGATACGAGCAGAAGATGCACAAGACCGAAATCTTTATAGAGCAGCCATCAAGACGTTTGGGACTTTCCGGGACGAAAAACGGACAACTGGTGCGAAATGGACAGAGGAACGTCGTGCTAAACACAGTGAGCTCATGAAGGCAATGTGGATCAAGCAAAGAATGAGCAAATGCCAGAATGTAAAATGAGGCTTATCGTGGTCCCTAGTTGGCCGATTAGCGAAATTGAATGAATGAATGAATGAATAATAATAATAATAAGCACAGGTAAGTCCAGTCCAGGCTCGATGGTGCAGCACTGCTAGGGTCCCCAATTACGCTCTTAGTTTGCAATCTTCCACAATGCGCCTGATGGTCTGGTTCGATGTACCGCAATCCCTGCAGGCGCAGGGGTTTGGCCACTTCCCCCATTCGTCCAGGTTGTATGCACAAACTCCATGTCCGATAACAGTGCATGGTACAAACAGACCAACGTGTTATCTTAGAGTTAACACATGAGCCAATGTGCAAAAACGAAATGTCGTCATACTGCAACGAAAATACGACATCATGCAATATGCAACACTTATTTTGACCAGTGTAGTACCGGTGTAGCATATAATGATGCACGTGTCGATATTCAAATCCACAAGAGTTTTTTTTGTGCTTAAAATAGATGATTGAGGAAATAATTCCACTTGTATGTATTTACTACTTCCTCTTTGTATGGTATAATGCTGTTCAGTACATAATAAATTACTTCAGGAAAATGCACACCAACTGTTTACGAAAGCAATGCTTCAGCTTGGAGCAAGTGCAACAAATTTAAACATAATTTTAAGAAATACTGTTTTGAATTCCTCTGTTTCGCTATCTCCAGCTGAAGACGAGGACAAGCACATGCACGGTATATCGAGAGTTTGCCAGAAGCCTGTAAAGAAATCATCTTTAACACGATATCTAAGACATAGGAAACATGATGATGATTGTCGTTCACGGGACAAATATGGTCACCGACGAATGGACATAACCTTTTCTCATGAGCAATGTTTTTCTAAAACAATTTCTTACACATTTTACGCAAGATGAATAACATTAATGAAAAGAAGAAAATTGTAAGTTACATTAAATCATTACTTCCATTCCATTCTTGAAAAACAAAACACTACATGCTCCATACTCAATCGTGTTTGTATCTTTCACCACAGGACAAAGGAAACTTACTCCAGACGACGTTTGGATCGTTCAATTATTCTTTCTGCCAGTTGGTAAGGGGAAAATGTTGAACAATACATCCTGCATTTCTATATTGATAATAAATAAATAAATAAATACGTAAATAAACATTCCACAAGACATAGACGCGGAAATATGTTCCTCCCCGCCAACAACAGCACTCACAAGCTGCAGTTTAACAGACATGCAAGCATTTAAATAGTATGTTTTGTTGTTTTGGTGCCCCGTGTGTCGGAGGAATGTCTACACACGATTGTCACTGGGCACCAGCACGCTCAACCAGGAATATATTGGAAGTGACACAAAACATTCATTGATGGTTCTTTACATTCCACGATCTAGCACCGTGAAGCATTTGTTGAGGTTGCATGATAAGAAGAAGTGGATCTATGGTTAGTATCGCAGTAGAAACAAAATTAAAACTCCTGAACTGAAAGCAGATAGTTATTAATTAGGGGCCGATAACCTAGATGTTAGGCCCCTTAAAACAACAATTATCATCATCATCATTATTAATTAGGCCAAGAGGCCTATTGAGGACCTTGACCCACCAAGAAACCACTGCCCAGCATATGGCCCGCGGCGCTAAGTGTCACCTAGGCCTTTGATGTAGGCTTTCTTGACCGAAAATAATGCCTCTTACATCACACAGCTACTTAATTGTCCTCTCGAGACTGAGTGCGCCCCCTTTTAGCCTTCCTGTCAGTTCCAAATTCCACGACGAAGCTAGGAACGAACTCAGGACTGCCTTAGGCAATTCACAAGTCACAAGTAGGATATTTGTTCATTACGGAACATCTTGTTATTAAACACAAGTTTAAAATGCTCCGGCTAAAAATTATTGTCTTTTGAATTACTACGGTCTTCTTCCAAGCCAAAGATACACCGTTTATAATTTTTTTCTAAATATTCCCAGTTACACCGAAAGAAATTGAACTTTAGAGGTGTAGTGATTACCACCAAAATCAACATTCAATGAAAAATAAGGCAGGAGAACAGTCATTTATGATCTACTTCAACAGAGAGGCCGGAATTGATCACACAAACTCATCAGGTCGCCGTGCATTATTAACATACACATTCAGTATCCCTATAATTTAATAATAATAATAATAATAATAATAATATATGCCTCCGTGGCTTAGGCGGCAGCACGCCGGCCTCTCACCGCTGGATCCGTGGTTCAAATCCCGGTCACTCCATGTGAGATCTGTGCTGGACAGAACGGAGGCAGACAGGTTTTTCTCCGGGTACTCCGGTTTTCCCTGTCAAAATTTCATTCCAGCAACACTCTCCACTCACATTTCATTTCATCTGTCATTCATTTAATCATTGCCCCAGAGGAGTGCGTCAGGCCTCGGCAGCCAGCACAGTTCATATCCTCGCCGCTAGATGGGGGCTTCATTCATTCCATTCCTGACCCGGTCGGAGACTGGAAGCAGGCTGTGGATTTTCATTTCATTTCAATAATAATAATA
The DNA here is from genome assembly GCA_946902985.2 of Meconema thalassinum. NCBI lineage: Eukaryota > Metazoa > Arthropoda > Insecta > Orthoptera > Tettigoniidae > Meconema > Meconema thalassinum. The sequence continues at coordinate 23,223,884 of OX336389.2, read as the reverse complement.
ATAATAATAACAATAATGATTATAAAAATAATAATAATAATAATGGTATTATTAATGTTTACGTTACTGCAATGCTTTGAGCAACGCTACAAAAGGAGGGGCTGATGACCAAGGAGTTTAGCGCCCTTAACACGTATCCGCAACATCACTTATAATAGCGATCGGAAAACTCATAGTGGTGTTGCGCCCAGTCAATGTTCAAAAGACACTCAGCGTGTTTCCGTAAGTAACCCTACACGAAGTAGCTAATAAAAACGTATTCTTTTGCTGATTGTTCAATACTCAAATACAATTCGAAACAATCAAAACACCGTTAAAATCTTAAGTTAGAAACATATAAATTTGAAACTGAATTCTTAAACTGTCTTAGTTGTATACAGTAGACTTATACTGTATTTAAGAAAAACCCCAATAGTTTGAAGAACAAAACAAACAAATCAAACTCAAAACACGCATCCAGTCCATTTCGCAAGCGACGTCCACAGCTGTGGTCACTGCCGAAATTAACGGCAACAACTACCTGAATTGGAGCGATCTAGGTGATTTACGCTCAGCTTCCTGTGCTACCCTTGGATGGCAATGACTTTGCATAGCCCTTGTTATAACTACATGTGAAGGGAACGATTTGGGTTTCACCCGCCCTTGGAATGTTGGATGAGAAGGTGGACTGGTCCACCTTCTGTTCACAGCGAGGATAGTGGTGTGTTCTCCAAGCGGGCTGGTCCACCTTCTGTTTGTAGCGAGGATAATGGTGTGTTCCCCAAGTGTACTGGTCCACCTTCTGTTCACAGCGAGGATAGTGGTGTGTTCCCCAAGTGTACTTGTCCACCTTCTGTTCACAGCGAGGATAGTGGTGTGTTCCCCAAGTGTACTGGTCCACCTTCTGTTCACAGCGAGGATAGTGTTGTGTTCCCGAAGTGTACTGGTCCACCTTCTGTTTGTAGCGAGGATAGTGGTGTGTTCCCCAAGTGTACTGGTCCACCTTCTGTTCACAGCGAGCATAGTGGTGTGTTCCCCAAGTGGACTGGTCCACCTTCTGTTCACAGCGAGGATAGTGGTGTGTTCCCCAAGTGTACTGGTCCACCTTCTGTTCACAGCGAGGATAGTGGTGTGTTCCCCAAGTGTACTGGTCCACCTTCTGTTCACAGCGAGGATAGTGTTGTGTTCCCCAAGTGTATTGGTCCACCTTCTGTTTGTAGCGAGGATAGTGGTGTGTTCCCCAAGTGTACTGGTCCACCTTCTGTTCACAGCGAGCATAGTGGTGTGTTCCCCAAGTGTACTGGTCCACCTTCTGTTCACAGCGAGGATAGTGGTGTGTTCCCCAAGTGTACTGGTCCACCTTCTGTTCACAGCGAGGATAGTGGTGTGTTCCCCAAGTGTACTGGTCCACCTTCTGTTCACAGCGAGGATAGTGGTGTGTTCCCCAAGTGTACTGGTCCACCTTCTGTTCACAGCGAGGATAGTGGTGTGTTCCCCAAGTGTACTGGTCCACCTTCTGTTCACAGCGAGGACAGTGGTGTGTTCCCCAAGTGGACTGGTCCACCTTCTGTTCACAGCGAGGATAGTGGTGTGTTCCCCAAGTGTACTTGTCCACCTTCTATTCACAGCGAGGATAGTGGTGTGTTCCCCAAGTGTACTGGTCCACCTTCTGTTCACAGCGAGGATAGTGTTGTGTTCCCCAAGTGTACTGGTCCACCTTCTGTTTGTAGCGAGGATAGTGGTGTGTTCCCCAAGTGGACTGGTCCACCTTCTGTTCACAGCGAGGATAGTGGTGTGTTCCCCAAGTGTACTGGTCCACCTTCTGTTCACAGCGAGGATAGTGGTGTGTTCCCCAAGTGTACTGGTCCACCTTCTGTTCACAGCGAGGATAGTGTTGTGTTCCCCAAGTGTACTGGTCCACCTTCTGTTTGTAGCGAGGATAGTGGTGTGTTCCCCAAGTGTACTGGTCCACCTTCTGTTCACAGCGAGCATAGTGGTGTGTTCCCCAAGTGGACTGGTCCACCTTCTGTTCACAGCGAGGATAGTGGTGTGTTCCCCAAGTGTACTGGTCCACCTTCTGTTCACAGCGAGGATAGTGGTGTGTTCCCCAAGTGTACTGGTCCACCTTCTGTTCACAGCGAGGATAGTGGTGTGTTCCACAAGTGGACTGGTCCACCTTCTGTTCACAGCGAGGATAGTGGTGTGTTCTGGTGGACGATTGGTTTTGTCACATCCTTGCGAGTAACATTTTCCAGAAATCGTCGAACGTGATGAACGTTGTATTCAGATAGCACAACGCCTTAAATGTCTTGCTCTTCGAGACTGGTTTCTACTGATCTAATCACCCCATGTTTTTGAGGGGGAATATATTGGTGATCTCTGATCTGAGAACACGCCGGCCATAACAAGGACGTTAGCTTTCTGAGGGCTATTCACTTCTATTTTAATTCTACTTCTTCCAGTATGCAAGATGTTCAAAATACAGCTTTTAGCAGGATGTGGATTAGTATGTAGAAGTTCCCTTTAAGCTGTAGGGCGTAGCCGTCCTATATCCTGGCCCCCTCCTTCTACAAACACAATGCGTTTACCATGGTCAGTTGGTTAATGTTTGTTACGGCATTGTTGTCGAATTAGGACGACGGGGTTGATGCCTGGTGCCTGAGGCGATTGAATTGTACAAGTACCCTACAGTGATGCCAAGGAGAGTGTACTGTCAGTGGAAGACCTGGATATATCTGACAGTTGAGGGTCCGGTATATCATCATGCTGTTGAGGCAATCAGTTTTTATGTTTGTTTATTTTATGTGACGTATTCGTTCTTAGTTGAAGCTACATTATCACTAAATTAAAATGGGATGTAGTAAATGTAAATGAACATGGTCCATTCGGGATAGTGAAATCACGAAGCTGATAAAATCGGAGTTAAATGTTGTTCTGGCGTCAAATTACGTGCTTCCATAGCGGTGTCAATGACCTCGCCCAATGATCAACCCCCAGATTCTTAGGTTCTCACTTATTTTATCCCTGAGCTCTTACTCTCCAAATTTCAGTTCATTTTATTTAGCCACCAATGAGAAACATTCTTCAACTCCTGAGACTCTTTCAAATCATTCTTCACTGTTCAGTGTTTTTCAAGCAGTCAGACAACTTTTGCGCATGCTTAACATTTATTTTGCATTTTTACTAACTGTAGGTGGTACTTTCAAATACATGCTAAAGTTAAAGTTAATTTAATTTACAATTTAAAATTACAGTGTTTTAAACACAACTAGCGGACCCGTGTATTAACCACCCACCTGGCTTTACTGTTATGCGGACTTCTATTAATATGTTTATTTGTTTAAACGCACTTTTTAAACAAATTGTCGATATTCACGAAATCAGAGAGCAATTCATCACTGCTGCTGTGTGCGCCACATGTGTACAGACTACCCGCCCGGCACTAGTGCTATGAGCGCCCCATGTGTACAGACTACCCGCCCGGCACTAGTGCTGTGTGCGCCCCATGTGTACAGACTACCCGCCCCATCACTGCTGCTGTGTGCTCCATGTGTACAGAATACCCGCCCCATCACTGCTGCTGTGTGCGTCCCATGTGTACAGACTACCCGCCCCATCACTGCTGCTGTGTGCGCCCCATGTGTACAGACTACCCGCCCCATCACTGCTGCTGTGTGTGCCCCATGTGTACAGACTACCCGCCCCATCACTGCTGCTGGTTGTGTACGCCCCATGTGTACAGACTACCCGCCCCATCACTGCTGCTGGTTGTGTACGCCCCATGTGTACAGACTACCCGCCCGGCACTAGTGCTGTGTGCACCCCATGTGTACAGACTACCCGCCCCATCACTGCTGCTGTGTGTGCCCCATGTGTACAGAATACCCGCCCCATCACTGCTGCTGTGTGCGTCCCATGTGTACAGACTACCCGCCCCATCACTGCTGCTGTGTGCGCCCCATGTGTACAGACTACCCGCCCCATCACTGCTGCTGGTTGTGTACGCCCCATGTGTACAGACTACCCGCCCCATCACTGCTGCTGTGTGCGCCCCATGTGTACAGACTACCCGCCACATCACTGCTGCTGTGTGCGCCCCATGTGTACAGACTACCCGCCCGGCACTAGTGCTATGAGCGCCCCATGTGTACACACTACCCGCCCGGCACTAGTGCTGTGTGCGCCCCATGTGTACAGACTACCCGCCCGTCACTAGTGCTGTGTGCGCCCCATGTGTACAGACTACCCGCCCCATCACTGCTGCTGTGTGCTCCATGTGTACAGAATACCCGCCCCATCACTGCTGCTGTGTGCGTCCCATGTGTAAGGACTACCCGCCCCATCACTGCTGCTGTGTGCGCCCCATGTGTACAGACTACCCGCCCCATCACTGCTGCTGTGTGTGCCCCATGTGTACAGACTACCCGCCCCATCACTGCTGCTGGTTGTGTACGCCCCATGTGTACAGACTACCCGCCCCATCACTGCTGCTGTGAGCGCCCCATGTGTACAGACTACCCGCCACATCACTGCTGCTGTGTGCGCCCCATGTGTACAGACTACCCGCCCCATCACTGCTGCTGTGTGCGCCCCATGTGTACAGACTACCCGCCCCATCACTGCTGCTGTGTGCGCCCCATGTGTACAGACTACCCGCCCCATCACTGCTGCTGTGTGCGCCCCATGTGTACAGACTACCCGCCCCATCACTGCTGTTGTGTGTGCCCCATGTGTGCAGACTACCGCCCCATCACTGCTGCTGTGTGTGCCCCATGTGTGCTGACTACCCGCCCCATCACTGCTGCTGTGTGTGCCCCATGTGTACAGACTACTCGCCCCATCACTGCTGCTGTGTGTGCCATATGTGTACAGACTACCCGCCCCATCACTGCTGCTGTGTGCGCCCCATGTGTACAGACTACCCGCCCCATCACTGCTGCTGTGTGCGCCCCGTGTATACAGACTACTCGCCCCATCACTGCTGCTGTGTGTGCCCCATGTGTACAGACTACCCGCCCCATCACTGCTGCTGTGTGCGCCCCATGTGTACAGACTACCCTCCCCATCACTGATGCTGTGTGCGCCCCATGTGTACAGACTACCCGCCCCATCACTGCTGTTGTGTGTGCCCCATGTGTGCAGACTACCCGCCCCATCACTGCTGCTGTGTGTGCCCCATGTGTACAGACTACCCTCCCCATCACTGCTGCTGTGTGCGCCCCATGTGTACAGACTACCCTCCCCATCACTGCTGCTGTATGCGCCCCATGTGTACAGACTACCCTCCCCATCACTGCTGCTGTGTGTGCCCCATGTGTACAGACTACCCGCCCCATCACTGCTGCTATGTGCGCCCCATGTGTACAGACTACCCTCCCCATCACTGCTGCTGTGTGTGCGCCCCATGTGTACAGACTACCCGCCCCATCACTGCTGTTGTGTGTGCCCCATGTGTGCAGACTACCCGCCCCATCACTGCTGCTGTGTGTGCCCCATGTGTACAGACTACCCGCCCCATCACTGCTGCTGTGTGCGCCCCATGTGTACAGACTACCCGCCCCATCACTGCTGCTGGTTGTGTACGCCCCATGTGTACAGACTACCCGCCCCATCACTGCTGCTGGTTGTGTGCGCCCCATGTCTACAGACTACCCGCCCCATCACTGCTGCTGGTTGTGTGCGCCCCATGTGTACAGACTACCCGCCCCATCACTGCTGCTGCTGTGTGCGCCCCATGAGTACAGACTACCCGCCCCATCACTGCTGGTTGTGTGCGCCCCATGTGTACAGACTACCCGCCCCTTCACTGCTGCTGGTTGTGTGCGCCCCATGTGTACAGACTACCCGCCCCATCACTGCTGGTTGTGTGCGCCCCATGTGTACAGACTACCCGCCCCATCACTGCTGCTGGTTGTGTGCGCCCCATGTGTATAGACTACCCGCCCCATCACTGCTGGTTGTGTGCGCCCCATGTGTACAGACTACCCGCCCCATCACTGCTGCTGGTTGTGTGCGCCCCTTGTGTACAGACTACCCGCCCCATCACTGCTGGTTTTGTGCGCCCCATGTGTACAGACTACCCGCCCCATCACTGCTGCTGTGTGTGCGCCCCTTGTGTACAGACTACCCACCCCATCACTGCTGGTTGTGTGCGCCCCATGTGTACAGACTACCCGCCCCATCACTGCTGCTGTGTGCGCCCCATGTGTACAGACTACCCGCCCCATCACTGCTGCTGTGTGGGCCCCATGTGTACAGACTACCTGCCCCATCACTGCTGCTGTGTGCGCCCCATGTGTACAGACTACCCGCCCCATCACTGCTGGTTGTGTGCGCCCCATGTGTACAGACTACCCGCCCCATCACTGCTGCTGGTTGTGTGCGCCCGATGTGTACAGACTACCCGCCCCATCACTGCTGGTTGTGTGCGCCCCATGTGTACAGACTACCCGCCCCATCACTGCTGCTGGTTGTGTGCTCCCCTTGTGTACAGACTACCCGCCCCATCACTGCTGGTTGTGTGCGCCCCATGTGTACAGACTACCCGCCCCATCACTGCTGCTGTGTGTGCGCCCCTTGTGTACAGACTACCCGCCCCATCACTGCTGGTTGTGTGCGCCCCATGTGTACACAGACTACCCGCCCCATCACTGCTGCTGGTTGTGAACGCCCCATGTGTACAGACTACCCGCCCCATCACAGCTGCTGGTTGTGTGCGCCCCATGTCTACAGACTACCCGCCCCATCACTGCTGCTGTGTGCGCCCCATGTGTACAGACTACCCGCCCCATCACTGCTGGTTGTGTGCGCCCCATGTGTACAGACTACCCGCCCCATCACTGCTGCTGGTTGTGTGCGCCCCATGTGTACAGACTACCCGCCCCATCACTGCTGCTGTGTGTGCGCCCCATGTGTACAGACTACCCGCCCCATCACTGCTGCTGGTTGTGTGCGCCCCATGTGTACAGACTACCCACCCCATCACTGCTGGTTGTTTGCGCCCCATGTGTACAGACTACCCGCCCCATCACTGCTGTTGTGTGTGCCCCATGTGTGCAGACTACCCGCCCCATCACTGCTGCTGTGTGTGCCCCATGTGTACAGACTACCCTCCCCATCACTGCTGCTGTGTGCGCCCCATGTGTACAGACTACCCTCCCCATCACTGCTGCTGTGTGCGCCCCATGTGTACAGACTACCCTCCCCATCACTGCTGCTGTGTGTGCGCCCCATGTGTACAGACTACCCGCCCCATCACTGCTGTTGAGTGTGCCCCATGTGTGCAGACTACCCGCCCCATCACTGCTGCTGTGTGTGCCCCATGTGTACAGACTACCCGCCCCATCACTGCTGCTGTGTGCGCCCCATGTGTACAGACTACCCGCCCCATCACTGCTGCTGGTTGTGTACGCCCCATGTGTACAGACTACCCGCCCCATCACTGCTGCTGGTTGTGTGCGCCCCATGTCTACAGACTACCCGCCCCATCACTGCTGCTGCTGTGTGCGCCCCATGAGTACAGACTACCCGCCCCATCACTGCTGGTTGTGTGCGCCCCATGTGTACAGACTACCCGCCCCATCACTGCTGCTGGTTGTGTGCGCCCCATGTGTACAGACTACCCGCCCCATCACTGCTGGTTGTGTGCGCCCCATGTGTACAGACTACCCGCCCCATCACTGCTGCTGGTTGTGTGCGCCCCATGTGTACAGACTACCCGCCCCATCACTGCTGCTGGTTGTGTGCGCCCGATGTGTACAGACTACCCGCCCCATCACTGCTGGTTGTGTGCGCCCCATGTGTACAGACTACCCGCCCCATCACTGCTGCTGGTTGTGTGCGCCCCTTGTGTACAGACTACCCGCCCCATCACTGCTGGTTGTGTGCGCCCCATGTGTACAGACAACCCGCCCCATCACTGCTGCTGTGTGTGCGCCCCTTGTGTACAGACTACCCACCCCATCACTGCTGGTTGTGTGCGCCCCATGTGTACAGACTACCCGCCCCATCACTGCTGCTGTGTGCGCCCCATGTGTACAGACTACCCGCCCCATCACTGCTGCTGTGTGGGCCCCATGTGTACAGACTACCCGCCCCATCACTGCTGCTGTGTGCGCCCCATGTGTACAGACTACCCGCCCCATCACTGCTGGTTGTGTGCGCCCCATGTGTACAGACTACCCGCCCCATCGCTGCTGGTTGTGTGCGCCCCATGTGTACAGACTACCCACCCCATCACTGCTGCTGGTTGTGTGCTCCCCTTGTGTACAGACTACCCGCCCCATCACTGCTGGTTGTGTGCGCCCCATGTGTACAGACTACCCGCCCCATCACTGCTGCTGTGTGTGCGCCCCATGTGTACAGACTACCCGCCCCATCACTGCTGCTGTGTGTGCGCCCCTTGTGTACAGAATACCCGCCCCATCACTGCTGGTTGTGTGCGCCCCATGTTTACACAGACTACCCGCCCCATCACTGCTGCTGGTTGTGTACGCCCCATGTGTACAGACTACCCGCCCCATCACTGCTGCTGGTTGTGTGCGCCCCATGTCTACAGACTACCCGCCCCATCACTGCTGCTGTGTGCGCCCCATGTGTACAGACTACCCGCCCCATCACTGCTGCTGTGTGGGCCCCATGTGTACAGACTACCCGCCCCATCACTGCTGGTTGTGTGCGCCCCATGTGTACAGACTACCCGCCCCATCACTGCTGCTGGTTGTTTGCGCCCCATGTGTACAGACTACCCGCCCCATCACTGCTGCTGTGTGTGCGCCCCTTGTGTACAGACTACCCGCCCCATCACTGCTGGTTGTGTGCGCCCCATGTGTACAGACTACCCACCCCATCACTGCTGGTTGTGTGCGCCCCATGTGTACAGACTACCCGCCCCATCACTGCTGCTGTGTGCGCCCCATGTGTACAGACTACCCGCCCCATCACTGCTGCTGGTTGTGTGCGCCCCATGTATACAGACTACCCGCCCCATCACTGCTGGTTGTGTGCGCCCCATGTGTACAGACTACCCGCCCCATCACTGCTGCTGGTTGTGTGCGCCCCATGTGTACAGACTACCCGCCCCATCACTGCTGGTTGTGTGCGCCCCATGTGTACAGACTACCCGCCCCATCACTGCTGCTGGTTGTGTGCGCCCCTTGTGTACAGACTACCCGCCCCATCACTGCTGGTTGTGTGCGCCCCATGTGTACAGACTACCCGCCCTATCACTGCTGCTGTGTGTGCGCCCCTTGTGTACAGACTACCCACCCCATCACTGCTGGTTGTGTGCGCCCCATGTGTACAGACTACCCGCCCCATCACTGCTGCTGTGTGCGCCCCATGTGTACAGACTACCCGCCCCATCACTGCTGCTGTGTGGGCCCCATGTGTACAGACTACCCGCCCCATCACTGCTGCTGTGTGCGCCCCATGTGTACAGACTACCCGCCCCATCACTGCTGTTTGTGTGCGCCCCATGTGTACAGACTACCCGCCCCATCACTGCTGCTGGTTGTGTGTGCCCCATGTGTACAGACTACCCACCCGGTACTAGTGCTATGCGGGCTGTACGCGACACAGTTCTACCAGGGGCTATCGTCTTGTTTATTTGTTTAAAAGCTCTTTTTAGACAAATAAATATATTTCCGTTGACTTTTCAAGAAATGCAAGATTTTTCCTGTGCTATTGAGACGATTTGGAAGATTTTGGTACAAACCACACCCTCTAGCTCCCTCTGGTTTAGGAGCGTGAGTTTTGTGAAACAAACACCTTAGCCTTAGCGTATTATATAGGCTACTGTATAGATGGCTCGCCCGTGATTTATACAAATATACAGTATGTTCCAAATATCGTATAATTCCTATATTGAATATTATAAGATCCTGATAGATAAAACCTAATTTTAACTTTTTCGAACCAAATAACGTGGGGCTTGCTCATGATGCTGGGAGACTGTCCTATGTCTACACGTTAGATGAAGCTGCTCGTATGGGCCGACTCGGATGTAGGCCTAATGATAATAGGGGAGGAGATTTGTGAACTCGGCTATAGAGGGTAAGAGAAGCAGAGGAGGCGATTGTTAGAATCATTGTTTACCCTTTTCAAGGTGAGGGGCATTGAAGCAGAGACGGCCGCAGTGCTAACTCCTAACAGGGAAGCTTGGAGGCGACTTGTTCACTAAAAGAGGCTCGCAGACTTAAAATGGACGCTGAAATGTAAAACAGTCTCAATTGATAATGAATGAATGAATGAGCAGGCACGAAAATATAGCCTACATGTTGACCTCAGCAATCAAAAGAGGTAAAGGGCAGGCAGCAGGAGAAGATGTCCGTTTCGCCGAAATATTCCAAGTGAAGTCAGAGACATTCTTAAGCAGGAAAATGGTAATGATTTTTGAGATTAAGTAATTAGACTTTCAAGAAATTAGAGCATCGCGTTTATCTTGAGGAAAAGTGATGATTTCGCATTTTGTGAAAATTTTTAGATTTATCGGAAATTCAAACTCGTGAAAATCCACGCGTCCGGTGGAACAGTGATCTGAGGGTCAAGCTAAAGCGCTTCGTACGTTGTTACATTATAATCTACGTTCTTTATGAGGGTTGGACTATTGCGTCTCAATAATAATAACCCCTGGCACTACAGCCCGTGAAGGGCCTAGGCCTACCCAAGCGACCGCTGCCCAACCATTTGGCCTGCAGATATTGGGGTGAAGCGTGATCTGCGCATCGGGTTCCCTCGGCCGTTAATCTTGGTTTTCGTGATCGGGGCGCTGCCTCACTATCAGACAGCTACTCAATTGTCCTCACGAGGCTGAGTGCACCCTGTTCCAGCCCTCACGTCAGTTTCTAAAATCCCTGACGGAGCCGGGAATCGAACCCGGGGTCTCCGGGTGAGAGGCAGACACGCTACCCCAACACCTATTGGGTCTCGGCCATTGTAGATTTGGCTTTCCGTGGTGACCCATTCCATCATGAAGCCTCGTTTAGAGGTTACGTGCCCGTGGGAAAGCACGGAAATCCACTTCAAGGATATTCAGGAAGTTGACCTCACAATGCTAAGCGTCTTATTGGGATTTAAATCCTTGTTAGAAGAACCGTGAATCGAACCAAAGCTATTTTCATCCTCAAGTTACTGTATTTTGTTGCAATGTTCTTCCCCTCTCCACCAAGGTGTTTGCCTGGCAACAGAAAGATCCGGTCCAACATTGTACACGCCCTATCATGGAATACAACGCCCAATCAACATCAGCCCACTTCCCTTCTGAATACAGTAGACGATAATACTTTATGGGGTAATAATGAACAATTGACTAATTGACCGTGGATTCGGGAATACAGGTGTGTCTCAACCCTGAATATTTCCATCTCACCTTGCCTTCCAACAGCGGCAAAGCAATGCCCATACTTCCTAATGCATTCCCAAATAGTTTTAACATGTATCTGGGATAATTGGAAATTAAAGACTGATTTGAGCATCTAATCGTAAGGCGAATAATACTGTTTGGGGGTTTTACGCCCCTATTAACTATTGCAACTTTTAGAAACGCCGGTGGATCTGCAATGTCGCCTTGAATAAGATCTTTAATATCTACCAACATGGCATCCTCACATTTAAGCACCATCAAATGCCAACTGACTACACCGGGATTCGATCCCGCCACACCTGCGCCTAGCAGCCAGGCGATCAAAATATAGCCTATACAGTACATAATGTTTCATTCATTCTCGTACATTTACTGTCTTACATCTCTACTTAGTATAAAACCAAGTCCCCGATTCTTGGATGTCACGGGTAATCTCGAGAACCACTGGATGGAATTTCATTCGGTTTTCACCATTCTGTAAATGATATCTCGAGAGAGGTTTCTGTAGAATATAATTTATTTGTAATCAAAATAAGCTAAGCAGTAACGATTTCAGTGAAAAAATCGATAGAATGCCTGGCGTCCGTGTACATTTTAAGCTTACGCTGGACAACCCGTTAATAATATCAATATGCTATGAGTGTAAGAATTGTTCAGCATGAAAAGTTCTACAAAGAAGTCCGCGAGAGCATATTTCTATTTTCAATACATCGCCCACTATAAGTGTTTATACGTTTTCATTTCTTCCAACGATCTCCATTGAATAACTGAGGCGAGAGTTTAGGAGCTAGCACGTAATGCATTCATGACAGTTCCCGGGCGAACCGGGGCGGGTTGCTAGTAATTGCATATTTGAAAGGTTTGATAGAAACAACGGGGAACTTGGTGCTTTCTACAACTTATGATCAACAGTAAATCATCACCTAGGTGCTGCTGTATGCTAGGGGACATTGACCTCTACAGTGCGGGGTAATTAACTCAGCTGAAGTAATCTGCAATGCGTCATTGTTCAAATAAACGGTAAGTTAAGCAAGTAGTACCGTGAAGAACTATACAGCCTGTTTTCATATATCCTAATTATGTTAATAGCCTCTATCAACATACAAAATTTCAGTTTGATTGCTGTAATAGATTCGTAGATATTGAGAACCGTCTAAACATTTTGGATGGTCGCCATGTTGGATTTCTAGTATCCCATATAGTTATGTACAATTACATGAAGATTATTGAGTAAATGTATTATTCAAACTTCAATCGCATGATCAGGACACAAGAATTAAAAATGAGATTTTAAAATGTCGCACAGCCGCCATCTTGTTGTTATGAAAACAATGAATAAATTAGATGTCAGTGGATTAAAATTTGTATAAGCATTTAACGTACCAATGACTGCACTCGGATGGTTAAATCGCGAGAAATGTCCATTTAAATTTCGCGTCGCCGCCATGTTGGATTTGTGCTCACCAGGTTATTGAAGGTTCCATCGGTGAACTTATGTTCGTAGCCTTTATCAATACACATAATTTCAGTTTGATTGCTGCCAACGATTAGTAGATATTGAGAACTGTCTAAATATTTCGGATGGTTGCCATGTTGGATTTATTATATGTTGGCCACAGAGTTAGATACTATTAGATGAAGATTATTGCGTAGGTTCATTATTCAAACGGTGACGTCGATCGGATGATTCGAACACAAGAAATTAAAACTTAATTTTAAAATTTGGCACAGCCCACATCTTGAGGTTATGTAGACAATTGAACAAAATTTTATGTCAGTGCATTACAATCTGCGAAACATTTGCTGTATCATGTTTCAGTGCGCTCGGATGGTTAAATCACGAGACAAGTCTATTTAATATTTCAAATTTGCTTGGCCGCTATGTTCGGTTTGTACTCAACAAATTTTTGCGAGTCACATACGTGAACTTCTAGTATTGCCCTTTATTACCGTACAAAATTTGAGGGTGATATCAATAATAGTTTCAGAGATATAGAATGTCGGTGAAATATATTTGGATTGGTGTGATGTAATACAATTTGAAGGGCACGGTCGGGGTCGAACGTTTTGATTTTATTAGGGAGGGGACACACACACACACACACACACACACACACACGCGCGGTCTAAAGGTGATCTCATAAGCCTATTTTATGTTCGACCCTGACTATTATACGTCTGAAAACTGTATCATAATGATGGTCATTATAACACTATTTTTCATTATGAAACAGTTTCTCCCACCAATCACAGCTCAAGAAACAGTTGTTTGACCAATTAGATAAGGTTAGCATCGCACCTGCGTGGAGTTCCAAGGCCTTCTAAACTGCGTTGCCTAGTGTCATAGTGGGGTAATCGAGAAGGCCATGGTCAAATACAAGGCATTCTCTGCGTCTCAAGCGCTCTGTTCAGTACATAAAACTGGTGAAATCTCGACAGATATTTATGAATATTTATCATCGAACATAAAATAGTTATAATTATTATAGTCGAACATAAACAGTCGTATGCAACTCGCCTCTAATGGGAATTAAGACACTCGTATGGAAATTATAAAACTCGCATACGCTCGTTTTATAAATATACTCGTGTCTTAATTATAGCCATTATAGGCTCGTTGCATAATGTACCATTTTATAACTGAAAATAGGCTAAAAACAATTCTGCACTAGACTCTTTGTGTTTTTCAAATCAATACCTGCACGAAGTTTGATATTAATAATGCCAATCGACTTGGAGTGAAATTAGTAAATTTAATACAGTAGCCTATATAACCAACGCGTAAATGAAATATTTTCCGCCCTGACAAGCCGACAGACAAGTGATTGAACTAGTAATGGCAGGTCCATGCTGAAATCTTGCGTGGCTCCACGCAACTATAGCCTATACGTTCTGCCGATACATACTGTAGGCTAGTTGATGATTTTCGTGTCGAATTGCATGAATTGCACGTTAACTGTGTCGAGAGGAGCGCAGACTCTTCGATGTCTGAACTACTTATATTAGGCCATCATATTTGTTACAGATAGCTGCAATTAACTGATATTTTCCGATAAGGTGGGGTTAGCCAACATTTTTCAATTTGTAAGACTGACACGAACAAACTCCAATATTTGCAAAGTACTTTTCGTTTTTTCTAAAACTTGTTATAACGTCATGAAATTCAGAGTTGTTTTAACAGAGACAAATGTGCAGCAATATGTTTTCAGATTGAAATGCGATAGAGCGAGCTCGAGTCATGTGCCATGCCACAGCGTTTTATAATATGTTTAGTATCCAAGATACAACTTCGTGGAATTGATAGTAGTTCGAGTAATCATGTCACTCATGTTCTTGTTTTAATAATAGATCATATTATAATTCACATACAAATTGTAGCCCTTTTTTTAACCTAGGCTACCATATATTTCAATACATTAGGTCGGTTATTTATTTAATGATTATATTCTAATTGGTATTGCTAATGCTCCTCTCGTGTAAAATGTTTGCTAATTGGCTTGTTTAGTTATAAGTATATTTTATATCTTGTTTTGTTAGTTGTTAAGCTAGGTTTAGTTTCTTATTACTAAACTCCAAGTCAGAACATTGTATACGCTACATGACGGGGCTCTTTAGCCTCAGCGGCAGTTCTCTAGTAATACATCCAATTCGTGTGCTACCGAGACTCAGCTGAAGGGTGAACATACAGTATTTAGGATTCAGCAGCTAACTGAATTAGGAACTCAAATCACAACACTCCTCCGAGTTCTCACCTGTGTCACCAGTTGGGTTAATGCTAGCTGGATTCCCTCGCTGTTCCAAAGTGCTAGTGTACAGGAAGGACCAGCAGACCACAAGAGTTCTCTATCAAGTGCAAATCGACTTTCTCGCGATGGTAGGCTAGTTACTGCAGTAAATACGGTAAATATGTTGATAAGTAATCTTCATGAAGTACTTACCACACATTCAACGAAGGTCAGAAGATTGAAAGTTGTTCTTACCTGAAACAAAAGAGATGAAACACTAAATTAGTTTCTACCATTTGATAATGCTGTGATGTAACGGTTAGCGTTGTTGACTGTCAACCAGATCAGTGGGCTCCATCTCCCCGATCCGATATATCCCAAATAGTATTATTATTATTATTATTAGTATTATTATTATTATTATTATTATTAAAATGAGACCACAGTCGGAATTCGGACCCCTTATTTCCTATACTCTGGGCAGGTGGGTGTGTACGAAGTGCCTACTTCAAGGCACGTTTCCACACCACAGAGAAAGCAAGCACTTAACTGAACTCAAGTCCATAAACCATGGACAGCAATTTAAATACTCACGAAACATTACTTCTTACGAGACTGTTATAAACTTTACAGGAAATTGTGTTATCATTTCAACAGAAAATGATGGTCTCATGAGAAAGGGCCTTCGGGGAAATTCACGCTGTTACTGGGAATCAAACCATGGAACATGCTCCAGATCAGGTCTATTGAACTTCACTGCGCACACCTAATGAGTTCTCTTTGAAACTTGGAGATCGATATCCCATTACCAGGCTAAACAAAGGTTGGGCCTCAGTCGCTCGGAGCGCAGGTCGAAATCAGGACAAAGTAGGTAGTGCTGCTGGTTCCATTGCAATCTGGGTAACATCTAAGCGGGTAATAATAATACTAACTGAACAGGTCAAAGACAGTGCACGCACGGTCGTAAGAACTGACGCAGCGGTGGAATCTCTACCGTGTGATATAGCCTACTGTATTTGCCTACAAGCCACTTAGAATGTCCCTTGTGTTTGGAAGTTGAACGGTCTCACCTTGCAGATGTTGTAGCAGCGGTGGAAACGCTGGACGCATGTAACAGGACTAGGGGGAGAAATCTTCCAGAGGCGTGGACTGAACGTGGATGCAAGTTCAATAAATGATACCGTACATACAAGGGACCATGGGCCTAGTCTAGAAACAATGTAGTGGAAGTAAATATGGACGCAGAACATCTAAGGAATGAATAAACTGAGAGACAACATTAGGGATCACAATAGTGTACTCACCAAAGAATGATAATAATATGCTGACTAGCAAGCGATACAATCCAACTTGCTAGGTTATGTTAAAATAAGAATGGAGTTGCTGTAGTTAGGTTGGATGCACGAAATGTGCGTAACGTTTGCCACAGAATAAGAGAGAGAGGTAGGCTAGTGTATTAACACGCACACACAGTGCTACATTAAGTTGGGCTGGACAAGGGAGTCAGGGACAATGAAGTGTACGGAATTCCGAATAGCCTAGAAGTTACAAGGAAAGTGGAACAATATAATGAATACCCGAAGCGTAATGTGTATATTAAATTCATCAAGGTAAGAAAATAGAAATAAAGGTGAAATCAGCGAAGGAAGTAAATAACGCAAAAAGGGACAATTATATAAACACAATGACTCATGTGATTAATACGTTATCATAGATACAAGATACGAAGGTAAATGTGGTGTACAACAAAGGCTTTACTTGGGGCACATACATCCACGAAGATCGAAGTTCAAACCACCAGATACAGATATTACAAGTGGACCAGGATACAATAGTGAGGTCCATTGCCTGATTGATAGAGGTCGGTGAAGTCCATGAACGAACAGACTCGCGAACAAGTGCGTTGCTCGAATATAGGACCAATTGACCCCGGGAAGAAGAAAACCACACAGTAAACTATAAAGGCGTAACACTCACATAAATACAAACATGAAGAAGGGGGAAGGTAAAGGTGGAAATGACTGCGTTAAGGGAAGCACTCAAACAAATGAAACAAACACAGGCTACACACAGTGAACATACAAGGCAATACACCATAGTATTCCACAGGAGAGATACACACAGTGAACATACAAGGCAACACACCATAGTATTCCACAGGGGAGATACACACAGTGAACATACAAGGCAACACACCATAGTATTCCACAGGGGAGATACACACAGTGAACACACAAGGCAACACACCATAGTATTCCACAGGGGAGATACACACAGTGAACACACAAGGCAACACACCATAGTATTCCACAGGGGAGATACACACAGTGAACACACAAGGCAACACACCATAGTATTCCACAGGAGAGATACAAACAGTGAACACACAAGGCAACACACCATAGTATTCCACAGGGGAGATACACACAGTGAACATACAAGGCAACACACCATAGTATTCCACAGGGGAGATACACACAGTGAACACACAAGGCAACACACCATAGTATTCCACAGGGGAGATACACACAGTGAACACACAAGGCAACACACCATAGTATTCCACAGGGGAGATACACACAGTCAACACACAAGGCAACACACCATAGTATTCCACAGGGGAGATACACACAGTGAACACACAAGGCAACACACCATAGTATTCCACCGGGGAGATACACACAGTGAACACACAAGGCAACACACCATAGTATTCCACAGGGGAGATACACACAGTGAACACACAAGGCAACACACCATAGTATTCCACAGGGGAGATACACACAGTGAACACACAAGGCAACACACCATAGTATTCCACAGGGGAGATACACACAGTCAACACACAAGGCAACACCCCATAGTATTCCACAGGGGAGATACACACAGTGAACACACAAGGCAACACACCATAGTATTCCACAGGGGAGATACACACAGTGAACACACAAGGCAACACACCATAGTATTCCACAGGGGAGATACACACAGTGAACACACAAGGCAACACACCATAGTATTCCACAGGGGAGATACACACAGTGAACACACAAGGCAACACACCATAGTATTCCACAGGGGAGATACACACAGTGAACACACAAGGCAACACACCATAGTATTCCACAGGGGAGATACACACAGTCAACACACAAGGCAACACACCATAGTATTCCACAGGGGAGATACACACAGTGAACACACAAGGCAACACACCATAGTATTCCACAGGGGAGATACACACAGTGAACACACAAGGCAACACACCATAGTATTCCACAGGGGAGATACACACAGTGAACACACAAGGCAACACACCATAGTATTCCATAGGGGAGATACACACAGTGAACACACAAGGCAACACACCATAGTATTCCACAGGGGAGATACACACAGTGAACACACAAGGCAATACACCATAGTATTCCACAGGGGAGATACACACATGCATAACAAAGAAATATTCCGAGACCTTACCTTGATGACATGGATGTGAAGCAAATCTCACATAATAGAGAAAAACGGTACAAAGATTTAATTAAATCACATCAGGTACGAGCATTTCTCAATGAGAAATGATAAATATTAATAAAAAGGAAATATTCGTACTATATGGTATCACTGCTTTCTTTATGTCGAGCGTTCTCCCTTTCAATTCATGATATATTATTTTTAACTCTTAAAAATACTATAAATAACGCTTACAACCTAAACGAATACAAACTCATGGAGAAGTCACCTCTCTTTACGCTGCTAGGAAATATGCCCCTTAAAAAGGGGAAACAACATTACGGTTTAGCTTGGCTAAACAAGGGAAGCATTTTACTGGAATTGGATGTACCATATCATCAATAAATACAATGCCGATATTAAGGCAGTATTAAAGAGTTAAAGACGTTCTGAAGGAGACGTTCAAGTAAGGAGGACTGTTAATTTATGCGTGGTGGGAATGGAGATTGGTCCTTGATACATTGACATGCACTTTTTCAGGACGTATCTGGATTTTATTAGCACAGAAATATGTTACAAGCGAGATCAATACAGGCACAGGCAGTTAGAAATGCGAGGCCAGACGATGGAGGGGTGAGAGATAAAGCGCAGCCTGCGACTTGAGACTACGAGAACGGGCATCAAATCGTCCAAGTAACCAGCTTAGTTCTTTAATCCCTCTCCAGGTTACAAACACCAACCTGACCATTTACTAACCACTACAGATTATCACACGTGAAGGTCAATGACCACTAAATACATAAAGTATTGTGTAACCTCACTCACATACTCGTAGCCTGAGAGGAAACGATCTGATGATGATCGCATGAGGTTCAGAACTAGTCATCCAAGGGAATTAATTAATCTAACGTCATTTTTTTCAGGATCAGGCAATAACTTCATTACTATTTGAGTACAATAGTGGTGACCGATTGAATAAGGCTTCACACACGATAACACTAAATAAACCGTGAGTACAAATTGTTTCTGTAATGCCAAGAGGTGAGGACTGAGGAAGCCTGTAGCTGTAAGACAAGCACATCCTACTGACATGCATGTGTCCACATCGGCATTGCTGTTTCACCGAACTCGACCAGGGATGTGCTAACATTGATTTTTCGCTTTACATTCCCATGTCAATTGTACAAACAACATGTAATTTAAACCCTCTATTAGCGATTTAGAGGCAAGACAGGACATCTCATGCTTTCCGACGATGATCTTCCATTTCTCTATGATCTCATATGTATTCTGAACACTTAAGTTCACATTTCTAGATGTTACACAACCTTAAATACCGAAAACGACTATTGACGACCCTGATACAGGTACAGTCCAGGAATAGTGTTAACACAATACCCATTTCATTTCTGCAACACAAACATAAATTATAGTTTCACCGCAGGAAATTAAGGCGCCATTGTCTATTATTATTATTCTTGTGTGTAACAGTATATGTTAGGGGGGAGGGGGGAGGAAGCTAGTCATTATTATCCTAGAGTGTAACAGTGTATGTTTGGGGGGGGGAAGTTTGTTATTATTATCTTCGAGTGTAACAGTGTATGTTAGGGAGGGAAGGGGGGGGGGTGAAGTTTGTTATTATTCTCTATGAGTGTAACAGTGTATGTTAGGGTGAAATAAGGCTTAGATTGTCAAAGGAAGTTACAACAGTAATGTTATGCATTGAGCAATTTCCCTCGTAACTTCCAAGGTATTTAATGAAGCGCATGCTAAGTTCCCAGCCACAGTATTGAACACATTACTATTTCATTTTTATTCTGCTAGACAAAAGACGGAGTTGCTCCAATTTACAAGCAAGGTAAGAGGAAAGATTTCAACATTTATAGAGCTTTTTCTTTGATAAGTGCCCTAGGCAAAGTGCACTCAGACATTGCATAAAGGAGAGATCGATCTTTGGCCAAGAGTAAGAAAAATGAAAACCAGTGTGGTTACAGACCACAACCAATCCTGTATGTCTCGTCTCGATTTAGTCGTTAGTAACCGCCAAGTAGCCGAGGAATGTACGAGGGGCGTGCCGTACTATATTGTTTTACACTTGATTTTCCTCTACCCAAATGAAGTACATTACACATCAGTTGTTACGTCCACCTTCTCAACATAATCTCCTTGTAACTTAATGCAGTTTTGCCATCGATGTGTCAGTCTCTCCAGACCTTCCTGAAACCATTATTTCGGAGTGCTGTGTACCCATGCCTTGACAACTGTGTTCAGAGGTTTCTTGATGTTCCCGAACAGGTGATAATCACTTGGTGCCAAGTCCGGTGGGTATGGCAACACCATTAATCCCATTTGTTCAATGGCAGCGGTGGTCTCTTGGCTAGAGTAGGGGCGGGCATTGTCATGTTTCAGAAGCACACATTTAGCCTATTTTTCAGGCCGCTTAGTTTGAAGGCACGACGTAAGTGCTTAAGGGGTGCCACATATGCTGCTTTGTTAATCGTGGCCCAAAATTCCAGCCAGTCAATGGGGATGATGCCCTTTGTGTCCCTGAACTCCGCCTGCGGCAACCATGGGGCGGATTGAGTAGCTCCATGGGTGTCGTTGCCGGTCCCAAGCCCAGTGAAAGGAGGAGGGTTAGGGAGACCAGTCTCAACTCTCCCTGTAAAGAATTTGTGAGAGACATAGCAGACCATCTAGCTATAATGGCATGTGCTTAGGCCAAAAGGTGGCAGCCCCACTAAAGCACTCGGGGACTGTGGGCTAACAACCTGCATCTCTTAAAATATATTGTTAAAGAAACTTCAAGAAGTAAAAGCCGGACGGACAACAAGTTGACAACCTTTGGATTGAAATGGACCACGAGGATTGGATTTAGGAATGTACGGACACATTACGAGAGTGGAAAGTTACATCAAGCTGTAGCAGAATTTATCAACTATAAACTAGATAGGCCTATAATGGAAATGAGCGAGGTACGCTGGAATGAATTTGGAGAAAATAGACTACCAGAGGGGATGACTTTTCTGTATCCAGGCAAACCAAATGCCAAGGACGATCATATGAATGGTGTAGGCCTAATCCTAAATAAAACGGTAAAGAAGAGTCTGCTGGAATGGAGACCTATATCAGACAGAATCATAACAGCGCGGTTCAAAGGGCAGGTACGAAATGTAACTATCATCCAATGTTACGCCCCAACTGAACAAGCAGACATGGATACCAAAAATTACTTCTATACAGAGTTGCAGGCAACATTCAATGGGATGAAGCGAGATATTGCCATTGTGATGGGTGACCTAAATGCGAAAGTGGGCACAGAAAACCTTGGGATAGAAAATATAATGGGGAGGCATGGAGTTGGAGAGGAGAATGAAAACAGAGGACTATTAAGGAGTTCTGTGCGAGCAATGAGTTGACTATAGGAGGAACGGTGTTCCCACATAGAAAATGTTATAATGGAAATCATAGAAATTGAACACAAAGCAAAACATATTTATTGGTCAGATAGCTTGAGACTCGGACATGTTCGACGTTATAATGGAATCTGCTTGCAAACCAAGTTGGGTGTATCCAGTACTTTAGAAATTAGGAATACGATAATATGATAGCCGGAGCGCAGTAGACGAATGAAAGTGGAACTACTACAGGGCTGAAATGCCTATGTCCAAGTCCCTAACTCAAAAAAAAAAAAAAAAAAAACACCCACTTAATGATTCCTAATTTAAGAACGCGTACAGAAAGTTGTATATTATAGTTAAGTAGGTTGTAATGAAACACCAAACATAAAAATGAAACAAAATCGGCAGGCAAAATAACTGGTGAGGTGGAAATGGAACATCATATGTCACGCATGCAATCACCAATACACCTATGGCATAGCGTGTATAAGCTTCAGACACGTTACGGTAAGTAATGTCGTCGAGCATTTCGTACATAATCTGTCTGCAATAGCTGTGCTGCCATTAAGATTATACATTATTAAGTTTATTTATCCGTCGTTTACTGGAATAAGGAGATAGCCAGCCATTCCAAGGCTAGGCACTGCCTGGAACTTCGTTAACTTTCATCATTTATGTCACTTAATTAACCCTTATAATGCCACGGGGCGATATATCGGCTGAAGGAGCTTCTGCTAAAAGCTTATTTTATTATTTCCAACCAAGCAGCGCTATCACTGTTCTAACCTAGACAACGCAGGAATCATTTTTGCTCTGCATACTTCAATGGTATTAAGTTCCATGAATAACAGGATTAGTAATAAATATTCCTCGAACAAGTTGCAGTCAGCTGACATCCCATCCCGCGCGTGCTATCTTTTGAAGTTGTGTTTCTCTTTTTCTTAGTCGGAGCTAATTTAAAGAGGCCTACTTGGTGATTAGGTATCTAAACTCTTTTAATGAGGAAATTAGTAAGTGAAGTGTGTGAGAGTGAAACATTGCCAATTCAAGTCATACAAATATAATTATTTTTAATGAAACGAATTAAACTAAGATTTAATTATTTAGGATCTAATACGTTTACAGTATAGTCTGTTTATCTCGTACGGGATAATATCAACATTCTAAAAACAACTAGGAAGGATTTAATCAAATAGGCTACCGGTACTTGTAATGTCGCGAAACTTGGCTTGGCATCAAAAAGGATTAATACTTATAGTCATGGAATGTTGCATTAACCGTTTTGCGGAACACCCTGTGCCTTGACGCTTCTAATGAATGCTCATTTATGTCATTCCATTGTGTAGTTTCCTTAATATGTGTCCCGAACCGAACCGAACCGAACCGAACTGTCTGTAATGCTCAGTGGAATGACATAGGAGGTCATAATTAGGGCTCGGATTCTAAGGTAAATAAATATTTTTTTATGTAAATACATAAATTCCTGCTTTTCACTTATTAGCACATAAAAATACATAATTTTTACATTTTTAAAATTCAGTTTATTGAATTTTTGTTCTGTGTTACTTCAACGCGGAATAACCTGTGAGCTATCTAATCTTCATCCAGAGCGTATGTCAGCTTGCAACTGTGTTATTCTTAACTTGTCGCTCCGTGCCACTCACTGCGGAAGCTGGGGATTTCCTTGTCCATAGCCATATTACACCACGTGCTAGACCTCCCCCTCCCCCAGCTACCTGGTTTCAGTGTCACTCACATGCAGTTCATTTCTGGCACTATGAAGTGTAAGGCAGTTCTACGATGCCTAAAGTAAAAACAACTTCAAGTTATCGTCTGCAGTAATATGTTGCAGAATTTAAAGATAATTTTACTTCTGACGGGGGCGTTCTGTTCTGCCAACCCTGTGGGAAAGCAATCAAGGCTGAACAGCGATCTCAAGTTACACAACACCTCAAGGGCAAGAAACATATTGCCGCAGTTTCGCGCCTTCAGAAGAAGTGTTTCGCGATAATCGTCGGGCATTTGTGATGGACAATCTGAAGATGTATCACGTTTTGATTTGTAATGCTTCGGAAGTCAGTGAGAATAAATTGCATTCGTGAGTGTGCATATTGTTTATATTTACATTAATAAACTAAATTATAATTAAATATTTTTACATTTTGTCACATATTTCAGGTATTTTGAATACATCTGTACTTAGTATAAAACAAAGTCCCCGATTCTTCGATGTCACGGGTAATCTCGAGAACCACTGGATGGATTTTGATACGGTTTTCACCATTCTGAAAAGGATGTCTAGAGGAAGGTTTCTGTAGAAAATAATTTATTTACGATCAAAGGAAGCGAAGCAGTAACGATTTCAGTGAAAATGTAAAAAAAAAAAAACTGGTGTCTGTTCGCTATTTAAGCTTACGCTGGGCAAACCGTTAAAAATATCTATATACTATGAGTGTAAGACTTGTTCAGCATGAAAAGTTCGACAAAAAAGCCCGTGAGAACATATCTCTATCTTCAGTACATCACCCACTATAAGTGATTCTACGTTTTCATTTCTTCCAAAAATCTCCATTGCATTACTGAGGCGACAGTTTACGAGCTAGCTTGGGGCGACCCTATCGGCCCAGTTACAGCCTAGCTAGCAGGCGATCCTATTACCCCCGATACTGCCAGCAGCAAACTGTCGAGTCTTATTGAGTTAAGACTTCAGAGAAGAGTGGTTTGTTTGGAGTTTCCCTGGAAGTGCAACTCGGCTTTTCTTCATTTCGCCTGTGAACTTTTCGTTCCGTAAAATACACAGTCAAGTTAAGATTGGACGGAAGGGGGATTTGTGTTTCATGCACCTCGCCATTCTTAAATTACATCTGACAAGAATTCGTTGCACATGCATCTCCATGATAATATAATTAATAGTCCAGTCAGCGATTTTAACCCATCATTCCGAGACATAAAACGGATGTAGCTCGTAGTTCATTGACATCGAAAATAAAAGCGCTTATCACGTAATGTATTCATGACTGTTCCCGGGCGAAGCCGGGGTGGGTTGCTAGTAAAAAATAAATATTTTCCCGATTTTTAGCACCTAAAAATACGAGCCCTAATGATAATACGACGTGTAGCCTACTTATTACGTGAAGAGGCATGACCAAGCAGCACTTGAACCGGACAAAGTTGAACTGCTATTACCGACGATACACACAAGCTACTTTGGGACAGCAAACAGGCCATGCTACTGTTATTATAAGGTGCAGAAGAGAACCCTTCTAATAAACATCGCAGTCCGTAACACGCATAATACGCTGAGAAAGTGACCTAATACGTGCCTCTGACAGATGTTACAGTCTCTTTCACTGGGATCAGCTGAGGACCAACCTTGATAAACCGGGGCTCCACTATAATCTGCACACCAGTATGCAAAAAGCCGTTATTTTAGAGACCTGGTCCATGACCATAGTTAGTTTGTCCCTCATATCAGGGGCGTATATACACTTTTTTTCGGGGGGCGGGGAGCTGACTATCCTGGAAAATTGTGAGTATTCTCAGGGGATTGTCAACCAATACCTTAGAGCATATAACTTGGTGTAATTATTTTAGATAAGATTCTAAGTTTATACAGCCTACAATTAGTAGAAATACAAAAATCGTTGTAAAATACATTTTTTTTTAATACTTAATGAATTTTCTGAGCCTCCGTGGCTTAGGCGGCAGCACCGCTGGGTCCGTGGTTCAAATCCCGGTCACTCCATGTGAGATCTGTGCTGGACAAAACGGAGGCAGACAGGTTTTTCTCCGGGTACTCCGGTTTTCCCTGTCAAACTTTCATTCCAGCAACACTCTCCACTATCATTTCATTTCATCTGTCATTCATTTAATCATTGCCCCAGAGGAGTGCGTCAGGCCTCGGCAGCCGGCACAGTTCATATCCTCGCCGCTAGATGGGGGCTTCATTCATTCCATTCCTGACCCGGTCAGAGACTGGAAGCAGGCTGTGGATTTTCATTTTCACTTAATGAATTTTCTATTATGGCCTATGGAGTATGAATGGCAAATATGTAAATATTTGTAAATTAAGCAGAAAGGTAAACATTCTTTTTAATTTTTATTCTTACAAATTGATGATTTATTTCTCAAAAGTACCGTTCTGTGGAATTCTCAGTTTTGCCTCACGAGGCTGAGTGTGAGTGTACGCCGTTCCAGCCCTCAGACCAGAATTAAAATTCCTTGGCAGAGCCGGGAATCGAATTCAGACCTCCGGTGCGGCAGCCTAGAATGCTAGCCACTACACCACGAGGTAGTCTAATTTCAATCTTAATATTGTTCATAACTTAGCCAATAAGCTAAGATTAGGGTACAACCATATTTACAATTGTTTTATGCTTTTACCAGAACAATTGCCGATAAAATGGTGATTTGTGCCCAATGACATGGCGAACATACGATATTAAAAATATCACTACCGGTAATAATAATAATAATAATAATAATAATAATAATAATAATATCATGGGTATTAAGTCCCTTTTAACTACTGCGGCTTGTGAAGACGCCGGGGTGTCCTGATATGGATCTCTAATGTTCCAGTAAATCTACTGATACGGTTCCCTTGCATTTAATGCCAACTGACTGCGTCGGGATTCGATGTTGTCCTATTGTAACCCTCATATTGGAATTTAGTCCCTTCCTGACAGATTTTGGTATTGAACCCAAGTCCATGGGTGCAAGAGGCGAGAACGATACCGCTGCGCCAGTCTGTCATCCCATGCAAGTTGTATAGAAACAATGAACTTCCTTTATTGCGCTCGAGAAGTGATGACAGTGGTATGGACAGCACAGTTATATATTATACAGGTAATTACGCAGTCAATGCGATAATTCCCTTAGCCATAAACCATCATAAATTCCAGTTACGGCTTGTCCAAGGAGTCTGACATCCTCATCCACTTTCTGAACAATGAGCGATGACTTTCCATTTCATTCCAACAAAGCTTGGAGCTGGCCCACAGTGCAAAACGCTAGAATACGTGGGACGCTCGAACTATGTCATCATCATGTTCTCTAAACCGTAGGGCCGTTCAATCATAAAGTTATTATTATCATTAATGCGCATCACGTTTCAAAAGATATGCACTATCAAATAACTAGGGCAATTACGATCACTCCGTATTCTTTAGCGCTTTTATCTTGAATATACGAAAATATGAACAGACGGACACGTTTTGTTAATATCTCAACTAGAAGCAAGGAGGAGCGGTGTTGACACAATTTTAATAGCCATTGAATTTCTTAAGATGAACATAATTTTACAATATTTAGATAGTGAATGACATTAACTTGCAAAAAGGACTCAAACGTACTAAGTATTAAAATAATGTCAGTATTCTCGGAGTAACAACGCGCCCTTCTCAAGCAGGGATATGATGCATTGTGCGAAAATAATCAAAATATGCATCAATATGCAAAAATAGGATTTTGCATGAACTTCCGGGCCTTAATAATCATTATTATTAGCAGAAAGGATCCAAGGTTCACGATGTCTGGAGAAAATGCGTTGCATCGCACATTATAAGTTACAGGCTGTTTTGAGATGTGGCAGCTTTCTGCACAGCTGCATCCAAATGCGTCTAAACTTGAATAAACAGCCTGTAGCTGCCGAATGTTCAGGAAACAGAAACATTCATAGTGACTAGGGTTCTTGGCTGTCAGCAAGGAGGTCCGGGTTCGATTCCCGGCTCTACGAAGAAATTTAAATCTGCTGGAATCTGCTGGAATCGGGTTCACTCAGCAGAATTGAGAAGAGGTAGGTTCGATTCCTCCTTCTGCCATCCTAGAGGTGTTTTCAACCACACCGCTAATCCAGCCAAATGCTGGGACGGTACCTGAATTAACCCGACAATACTAACATACGTTAAATTTGCGTGTATGGATAATTTAACTGCTTAGAATTCCCTCCATATCTGTCCCCACCCTAGCATCTTCCAGCAGTGCTTCTACTGGTCCATAGTGGTGATGTCAATGCTTTTGTTATTAACGCCAATCAGTTCTAGAGGCATAATCATGAAGCAAAGAATTGCCTGGAAACTATCCTTGAATTTAACTACATATTGGTTTCTCCCTGGCAATAACAAAGCGCTGGGGAATTTGATGTAGATATGTCACATCACTTCAGAGGGATTATAAGAACCAGAGACAGTATAAGAGGCTGGAGAGATTACGTACTGCTATTTACGTCAATGTAAAGGACTTCTGTATTTGTTGTATTTAAGATGGAACTTCGCGTACTAAACTTCAAAGACCACAGAGGATTCAGTGTATAGGTGTTGTATTTAAGATGGAACTTCGCGTACTAAACTTCAAAGACCACAGAGGATTCAGTGTATAGGAAATAGTGTTGCATACGAAATATATATTAATTTCAACCATTTAAGTAATTGGTGCATTAGCACAAAGTTCGTAATGTACGTAAATTTAACGTATTATTAGTCTAGTATTAGGCTAAGCATCAATTGAGTAATGTTAGTATTGTAGGGCTAACGCTCCAGCCTAACCTCACTCACAATGACACAGATCCTACACACGCGACGCACCTAAATAAAGGCTGACCATACCTGTGTGAGGCTTGCTCGTGGTGGCTGAAGACGGGGGCGCCGGACCCGTAGCGGACGCTGACACGGGCGATTCCGACGCAGGAAAGAGATGAGCCGCTGCCACTGTGAAGGTAGCCAGAGCGCCTAGCACCACGAAAGCTGCTGGAACTGGTCTTGGCTTCATGATGGTCGGCCAGCAAGTGAGCCCAGAGCCCAGAGCCCGGAGACTGGAGAAAGCTGCCGAGCTTCTGAGCAGTGACCTTCACGCACTCCATGCATGTTACTCAACTTTCCTAGTCTTCATGTTCAGATGGCCACTGTGTGTGTGTGTGTGTGTGTGTGTGTAAGCTCTTCCTTCAAGGATAGAGAGAATTGTAATAGGGTGCTCTCGGTCTCGTGAGGACATCTGAGGAGAGTGGAGAGAGCTTGGAGCAATCCTAGTTGTGTGTGCGACAATGATACGGCCATTTAGTTCACCGGGGGTGATGACCACCATGTCTCAAACTCATTAATGCTTCAGAGGACAAATCATTTGGACATCAAACATAAATGTGTTGTTAATTCCTTACTCATCAGCCCCGTGTTCTTGAGTGAGTATTCAGTTTGTCTGATAACCTGTGTTTCTGTAGTGAATGAGGTAGTGGGAATGGGGTAGGTACCCCGGGATGTTGGTCACCTGGCTCTATGATAGTGAAAACGAATTCAAGCAACTTCTACATACCACAAGAAGAAGAAATGGACAACATAATGCCCATATTTCTCGAATACCGAGAACTGGGGGACATGGAAGGGAATTAGTGCCCTGATAGGCAGAAAGGAGGCGAGGATCAGCCCCAATGCCACTAAAAAAGGAACACGATGGACCCAGCTCTGAGCCCTTGAGGATGCCGTACTATTCAAGGAGAGGCTACACACACGCTGCCTCCTTTAGGGCCTTGCACAGAAGGCAGGAGATACCATAAGCCCTTGGGGATGTAGTGCTATCCAAGAAGAGGCTACACACACCCTGCCTCCTTTAGGGCCTTGCACAGAAGGCAGGAGATACCGTAAGCCCTTGAGGATGCAGCACTATCCAAGAAGAGGCTACACACACGCTGCCTCCTTTAGGGCCTTGCACAGAAGGCAGGAGATACCGTAAGCCCTTGGGGATGTAGTGCTATCCAAGAAGAGGCTACACACACGCTGCCTCCTTTAGGGCCTTGCACAGAAGGCAGGAGATACCGTAAGCCCTTGGGGATGTAGCACTATCCAAGAAGAGGCTACACACACCCTGCCTCCTTTAGGGCCTTGCACAGAAGGCAGGAGATACCGTAAGCCCTTGGGGATGTAGCACTATCCAAGAAGAGGCTACACACACGCTGCCTCCTTTAGGGCCTTGCACAGAAGGCAGGAGATACCGTAAGCCTTTGGGGATGTAGCACTATCCAAGAAGAGGCTACACACACCCTTCCTCTTTAGGGCCTTGCACAGAAGGCAGGAGATACCATAAGCCCTTGGGGATGTAGCACTATCCAAGAAGAGGCTACACACACCCTGCCTCCTTTAGGGCCTTGCACAGAAGGCAGGAGATACCGTAAGCCCTTGGGGATGTAGCACTATCCAAGAAGAGGCTACACACACCCTGCCTCCTTTAGGGCCTTGCACAGAAGGCAGGAGATACCATAAGCCCTTGGGGATGTAGTGCTATCCAAGAAGAGGCTATACACACCCTTCCTCTTTAGGGCCTTGCACAGAAGGCAGGAGATACCGTAAGCCCTTGGGGATGTAGCACTATCCAAGAAGAGGCTACACACACCCTTCCTCTTTAGGGCCTTGCACAGAAGGCAGGAGATACCGTAAGCCCTTGGGGATGTAGCACTATCCAAGAAGAGGCTACACACACCCTGCCTCCTTTAGGGCCTTGCACAGAAGGCAGGAGATATCGTAAGCCCTTGGGGATGTAGTGCTATCCAAGAAGAGGCTACACACACCCTGCCTCCTTTAGGGCCTTGCACAGAAGGCAGGAGATACCGTAAGCCTTTGGGGATGTAGCACTATCCAAGAAGAGGCTACACACACCCTGCCTCCTTTAGGGCCTTGCACAGAAGGCAGGAGATATCGTAAGCCCTTGGGGATGTAGCACTATCCAAGAAGAGGCTACACACACCCTTCCTCTTTAGGGCCTTGCACAGAAGTCAGGAGATACCGTAAGCCTTTGGGGATGTAGTGCTATCCAAGAAGAGGCTACACACACCCTTCCTCTTTAGGGCCTTGCACAGAAGGCAGGAGATACCGTAAGCCCTTGGGGATGTAGCACTATCCAAGAAGAGGCTACACACACCCTGCCTCCTTTAGGGCCTTGCACAGAAGGCAGGAGATACCATAAGCCCTTGGGGATGTAGTGCTATCCAAGAAGAGGCTACACACACCCTGCCTCCTTTAGGGCCTTGCACAGAAGGCAGGAGATACCGTAAGCCCTTGGGGATGTAGCACTATCCAAGAAGAGGCTACACACACCCTTCCTCTTTAGGGCCTTGCACAGAAGGCAGGAGATGCCGTAAGCCTTTGGGGATGTATCACTATCCAAGAAGAGGCTACACACACCCTGCCTCCTTTAGGGCCTTGCACAGAAGGCAGGAGATATCGTAAGCCCTTGAGGATGCAGCACTATCCAAGAAGAGGCTACACACACCCTTCCTCTTTAGGGCCTTGCACAGAAGGCAGGAGATACCGTAAGCCCTTGGGGATGTAGCACTATCCAAGAAGAGGCTACACACACCCTGCCTCCTTTAGGGCCTTGCACAGAAGGCAGGAGATACCATAAGCCCTTGGGGATGTAGTGCTATCCAAGAAGAGGCTACACACACCCTGCCTCCTTTAGGGCCTTGCACAGAAGGCAGGAGATACCGTAAGCCCTTGAGGATGCAGCACTATCCAAGAAGAGGCTACACACACCCTTCCTCTTTAGGGTCTTGCACAGAAGGCAGGAGATACCGTAAGCCCTTGGGGATGTAGTGCTATCCAAGAAGAGGCTACACACACCCTTCCTCCTTTAGGGCCTTGCACAGAAGGCAGGAGATACCGTAAGCCTTTGGGGATGTAGCACTATCCAAGAAGAGGCTACACACACCCTTCCTCTTTAGGGCCTTGCACAGAAGGCAGGAGATGCCGTAAGCCTTTGGGGATGTAGCACTATCCAAGAAGAGGCTACACACACCCTGCCTCCTTTAGGGCCTTGCACAGAAGGCAGGAGATATCGTAAGCCCTTGAGGATGCAGCACTATCCAAGAAGAGGCTACACACACCCTTCCTCTTTAGGGCCTTGCACAGAAGGCAGGAGATACCATAAGCCCTTGGAGATGTAGTGCTATCCAAGAAGAGGCTACACACACCCTTCCTCTTTAGGGCCTTGCACAGAAGGCAGGAGATATCGTAAGCCCTTGGGGATGTAGCACTATCCAAGAAGAGGCTACACACACCCTTCCTCTTTAGGGCCTTGCACAGAAGGCAGGAGATACCATAAGCCCTTGGAGATGTAGTGCTATCCAAGAAGAGGCTACACACACCCTGCCTCCTTTAGGGCCTTGCACAGAAGGCAGGAGATATCGTAAGCCCTTCGGGATGCAGCACTATCCAAGAAGAGGCTACACACACCCTTCCTCTTTAGGGCCTTGCACAGAAGGCAGGAGATGCCGTAAGCCTTTGGGGATGTAGCACTATCCAAGAAGAGGCTACACACACCCTGCCTCCTTTAGGGCCTTGCACAGAAGGCAGGAGATATCGTAAGCCCTTGAGGATGCAGCACTATCCAAGAAGAGGCTACACACACCCTGCCTCCTTTAGGGCCTTGCACAGAAGGCAGGAGATATCGTAAGCCCTTGGGGATGCAGCACTATCCAAGAAGAGGCTACACACACCCTTCCTCTTTAGGGCCTTGCACAGAAGGCAGGAGATGCCGTAAGCCTTTGGGGATGTAGCACTATACAAGAAGAGGCTACACACACCCTTCCTCTTTAGGGCCTTGCACAGAAGGCAGGAGATACCGTAAGCCCTTGGGGATGTAGCACTATCCAAGAAGAGGCTACACACACCCTTCCTCTTTAGGGCCTTGCACAGAAGGCAGGAGATACCGTAAGCCCTTGAGGATGCAGCACTATCCAAGAAGAGGCTACACACACCCTTCCTCTTAAGGCCTTGCACAGAAGGCAGGAGATACCGTAAGCCTTTGGGGATGTAGCACTATCCAAGAAGAGGCTACACACACCCTGCCTCCTTTAGGGCCTTGCACAGAAGGCAGGAGATACCATAAGCCCTTGGGGATGTAGCACTATCCAAGAAGAGGCTATACACACCCTTCCTCTTTAGGGCCTTGCACAGAAGGCAGGAGATACCATAAGCCCTTGGGGATGTAGCACTATCCAAGAAGAGGCTATACACACCCTTCCTCTTTAGGGCCTTGCACAGAAGGCAGGAGATACCGTAAGCCCTTGGGGATGTAGTGCTATCCAAGAAGAGGCTGCACACACCCTGCCTCCTTTAGGGCCTTGCACAGAAGGCAGGAGATATCGTAAGCCCTTGGGGATGTAGTGCTATCCAAGAAGAGGCTACACACACCCTGCCTCCTTTAGGGCCTTGCACAGAAGGCAGGAGATACCGTAAGCCCTTGGGGATGTAGCACTATCCAAGAAGAGGCTACACACACCCTGCCTCCTTTAGGGCCTTGCACAGAAGGCAGGAGATACCATAAGCCCTTGGGGATGTAGTGCTATCCAAGAAGAGGCTACACACACCCTTCCTCTTTAGGGCCTTGCACAGAAGGCAGGAGATACCATAAGCCCTTGGGGATGTAGTGCTATCCAAGAAGAGGCTACACACACCCTGCCTCCTTTAGGGCCTTGCACAGAAGGCAGGAGATATCGTAAGCCCTTGAGGATGTAGCACTATCCAAGAAGAGGCTACACACACGCTGCCTCCTTTAGGGCCTTGCACAGAAGGCAGGAGATACCATAAGCCCTTGAGGATGTAGTGCTATCCAAGAAGAGGCTACACACACCCTTCCTCTTTAGGGCCTTGCACAGAAGGCAGGAGATACCGTAAGCCCTTGGGGATGTAGCACTATCCAAGAAGAGGCTACACACACCCTTCCTCTTTAGGGCCTTGCACAGAAGGCAGGAGATGCCGTAAGCCTTTGGGGATGTAGCACTATCCAAGAAGAGGCTACACACACCCTGCCTCCTTTAGGGCCTTGCACAGAAGGCAGGAGATACCGTAAGCCCTTGAGGATGCAGCACTATCCAAGAAGAGGCTACACACACCCTTCCTCTTTAGGGCCTTGCACAGAAGGCAGGAGATACCGTAAGCCCTTGGGGATGTAGCACTATCCAAGAAGAGGCTACACACACCCTGCCTCCTTTAGGGCCTTGCACAGAAGGCAGGAGATACCATAAGCCCTTGGGGATGTAGTGCTATCCAAGAAGAGGCTACACACACCCTTCCTCCTTTAGGGCTTTGCACAGAAGGCAGGAGATACCGTAAGCCCTTGAGGATGCAGCACTATCCAAGAAGAGGCTACACACACCCTTCCTCTTTAGGGCCTTGCACAGAAGGCAGGAGATACCGTAAGCCCTTGGGGATGTAGCACTATCCAAGAAGAGGCTACACACCCTTCCTCTTAAGGCCTTGCACAGAAGGCAGGAGATACCGTAAGCCTTTGGGGATGTAGCACTATACAAGAAGAGGCTACACACACCCTTCCTCTTTAGGGCCTTGCACAGAAGGCAGGAGATACCATAAGCCTTTGGGGATGTAGCACTATCCAAGAAGAGGCTACACACACCCTTCCTCTTAAGGCCTTGCACAGAAGGCAGGAGATACCGTAAGCCTTTGGGGATGTAGCACTATCCAAGAAGAGGCTACACACACCCTGCCTCCTTTAGGGCCTTGCACAGAAGGCAGGAGATACCGTAAGCCCTTGAGGATACAGCACTATCCAAGAAGAGGCTACACACACCCTTCCTCTTAAGGCCTTGCACAGAAGGCAGGAGATACCGTAAGCCTTTGGGGATGTAGCACTATCCAAGAAGAGGCTGCACACACGCTGCCTCCTTTAGGGCCTTGCACAGAAGGCAGGAGATACCGTAAGCCTTTGGGGATGTAGTGCTATCCAAGAAGAGGCTACACACACGCTGCCTCCTTTAGGGCCTTGCACAGAAGGCAGGAGATACCGTAAGCCCTTGGGGATGTAGCACTATCCAAGAAGAGGCTACACACACCCTGCCTCCTTTAGGGCCTTGCACAGAAGGCAGGAGATACCGTAAGCCCTTGAGGATGCAGCACTATCCAAGAAGAGGCTACACACACCCTTCCTCCTTTAGGGCCTTGCACAGAAGGCAGGAGATATCGTAAGCCCTTGGGGATGTAGCACTATCCAAGAAGAGGCTACACACACCCTTCCTCTTTAGGGCCTTGCACAGAAGGCAGGAGATACCGTAAGCCCTTGGGGATGTAGCACTATCCAAGAAGAGGCTGCACACACCCTTCCTCTTTAGGGCCTTGCACAGAAGGCAGGAGATACCATAAGCCCTTGGGGATGTAGTGCTATCCAAGAAGAGGCTGCACACACCCTGCCTCCTTTAGGGCTTTGCACAGAAGGCAGGAGATACCATAAGCCCTTGGGGATGTAGTGCTATCCAAGAAGAGGCTGCACACACCCTGCCTCCTTTAGGGCCTTGCACAGAAGGCAGGAGATACCATAAGCCCTTGGGGATGTAGTGCTATCCAAGAAGAGGCTACACACACCCTTCCTCTTTAGGGCCTTGCACAGAAGGCAGGAGATACCGTAAGCCCTTGAGGATGCAGCACTATCCAAGAAGAGGCTACACACACCCTTCCTCTTTAGGGTCTTGCACAGAAGGCAGGAGATACCGTGGAAAGTACAAATAGTGTAATAGGAAGGAAAAAAGTCAAGAGCCAATTAAAGCGTCTTCTTGTATCCCCAGGGGATCAAAACTGATAGTGCGAGGTTTGGCGACCACGGGACCCGAACTGAGACTGGCCTTAATTCCACTTACTTCCTTCGGGCTCCTCACTTTTGTCTTTCCTATCAAACTCCCTTGGTCGCCTCTTGTACTCGAGACAAATGCTGGGATGGTTTCTAACTGATGGGCACGGCTACCACTTTCTCAATACTCACCTGAATGACAAATACAGGCACTACTACAGATACCACAATAACACATGTTGACAGACAAATTCTACGTACACCCAAGTACACGGGGATAATGACCACGATGTTCAAGCCTCTCAAATGAAACAACAACAACAACAAGTTTGTTTTGTTACACTCTAGGCAAATGGCAGGATGGTAGCTAAGTAAAGCCTATGCTCCAATATTATAAGTATGCACACATATAAACAAGCACCACTGTGGAGCGTGATGGCGCAGTGGCTTAGATGCTCGTCTTTCACCCGGAAGGCCAGAGTTCGCTTCCCGGTGACAACGAGGTTAAATTTTCACCTGAAAAATCGCGTGGCTTCAGGAAGAGCATCCGGCCTTAAATCCCCGGCAAAAAACAAAACTTGCTTGGCTCCGGTGACCCCAATTAATTGGGATGCGCCGAAGAAAGTTTTATATACAAACACCACTATAAGACAGGTTATCCGATAGATATTACACATGCAGGGCTGATGACCATGGCACAATGAACCAATAGCAACAGAGTGGTACATAAAGCAAAACTGGATAGAGAACGTGTATCTTACTTGCACTTCGATTGTACACAAGACTATGGGTAGTAGTACGGTGTCTCCAAAATACATAAAAGCCTCCATGTAGTTTCACTGCTAGAGCGTCGTCGTAATAGATTCTGGGAGGGGGGGGGGGGGGTTAAAATTCAGTTTTGGCATCAGTGTAATTTGAAAGCAAGGAACGTTCTGATTTTACGTGTCATTAATATTGTGATCATGAGCCTCTGTGTTACGCAGATTCCGTACCACGGGAGGGGGCATTTCACCTATAAAAGCTAACATGTATTAGTTTAACCAGAAATCGAGCCCCGTCAGCCTGGGTAGTAGGCTAGTAGCTTAGTCATTGCATCATCAAGCCCTCTAGAATCTACTAGGAAAATGGTTTGAAACACATTTATATACTAACACTGTATTATAAGTGATAGGTCTGCTTCACTTAGGGTCTTAGAAAAAAGAGAATCTTGTAGAACCACTTTCAGGATGACTAGGATTGGAATCGAACCCACCTCTATTAAATTATCCCCACCAGAATAACAGATAGGAATTATATTTCTTGACATTTCCAATATCGATCCCGGGCCACAGGGATGGCAGCGAGGTGCATATGGAGCAAAGATTCATCCCGGAACTGAGATTTGACTGCAGTATATTTGTCGAGTGAGAGTAATTGGATGACATCAAGTCGTGTCGTACACAGGCAGCCTCTGCGCGCTTTCACTACGGCAGTGACTGCTACCATAGTCTATACGTCACTGTAGTACCCCCACCACCAGGTGGCCAGTAGGGTATGCGGTACAGTGACAGCTACCATACTCTATACGTCACTGTAGTACCCCTCCCCTCCACCAGGTGGCCAGTAGGGTATGGGGGTACAGTGACAGCTACCATACTCTATACGTCACTGTGGTACCCCTCCCCTCCACCAGGTGGCCAGTAGGGTATGGGGGTACAGTGACAGCTACCATACTCTATACGTCACTAAAGTACCCCTCCCCTCCTCCAGGTGGCCAGTAGGGTATGGAG
Source organism: Meconema thalassinum (assembly GCA_946902985.2). NCBI lineage: Eukaryota > Metazoa > Arthropoda > Insecta > Orthoptera > Tettigoniidae > Meconema > Meconema thalassinum. The sequence goes on along the minus strand of OX336389.2, from coordinate 23,186,635 downwards.
ATACAGTGACAGCTACCATACTCTATACGTCAGTAAAGTACCCCTCCCCTCCACCAGGTGGCCAGTAGGGTATGGGGGTACAGTGACAGCTACCATACTCTATACGTCACTGTAGTACCCCTCCCCTCCACCAGGTGGCCAGTAGGGTATGGGGGTACAGTGACAGCTACCATACTCTATACGTCACTGTAGTACCCCTCCCCTCCACCAGGTGGCCAGTAGGGTATGGGGGTACAGTGACAGCTACCATACTCTATACATCACTGTGGTACCCCTCCCCTCCACCAGCTACCAAGTGTCAAGTGATGAGCCATTTTTATGAGATATATAAGTTACTCCTTTGTGCCATTTTTATCTGACGTGATCAATGCACGCCTTTGTGAAACCTTGGCTGTGAAGCTATTAATAGCCCTCTGATGTCTTAATACCATATGTGGACATATCTGCATCTTGTCCCCTTATTGGCCAGTGATTTATATTTTGGAAGGGGTCGTGACCAATCAAATTTTAGCACGCAGTTACCTTTGTGTTGCGTCGTCATTTGCTTTGTTTCGAGGCATTTCTTCCTTGCAGCCAAGTAGGCTAGACGTATTCCGATATTCTAGGGAAAGTGCCCGCGTTCAAGGTGAAACCATGGCGAGGTGTCTGTATGTCGTAATCAGTAATTGTTTTACTGTAGTTCAGTTTCATATTTCGGCAATTTAAAACTCTTATTCTGTGTTAGTTTTCTTTTGGTCGCGTGTACTTGTCCCCTCCCGATATTTTCCCTCCGCCCTTTGTGTGCGTGTAATTGCTGGTAAGTATTTGTTTTGTATGATAGTGTTATTTTCATTTATTTTGATAACGTAGTTTTTGTACTTTAAGGGTTGAAAGTCATGTATGTGGGCTGGGCTGTCTTCGCTTTACTCTGGTGTGCTTGACGGTGGTTTGCCTACCTTGTAGGGGGCACCTTTGGGTCTGTCATCCAGAGTGTATCTTATCGTAGAACAACATAACGGGATTGGAGATTATTTTTCTTGCTTCCCGTAATGCTTTGTTCTTTATCTTAAAGAGTTCACAAAAGGAGGTCTCACTATTGCTTTTGCTGGTGACCTAACCTGTGATATTCTTGTGTCTGTGAATGCCCATATTTTGCGCATCACATATTTTCGTCGTCTTTGTGTGCCCTTATCTCCTACGCATACTTTCAATTTTTAAAGTATATTTTTGGCTTTGCCGATAATTTAATGTAATTTTTACTTTTGTCTAAATTCCTATTTTTCTCGTAACTCACTAGATCTTGCATGTGCCTCCGCGTCTTTCTTCCTCATTCCTCCCCTCCCTCTCACCCCTCTCCACCCCGTTCTGAACCATTGTACCCCCCTCCTATTTTGTTCATCCCTTTTGACACGCTTTGTCTAAATTTTTAGAATGTATCTTGACTTCGTTGAGTGTAGTCGTTTTCGAGTTTTGTCTTTTTTATCTAATTGCGACATACTTACATTTAGTCATCGTTTCGTCTTGCCTTGAACACGTTACCTTAACTTATCTTATTTTATTTCATTTTAATATAATTTAATTTAGTATATTTTCGATTTTCTTCCTAATTTGTATTTTTTTCTTGCGGTAAACTAATTTTGTGTTTAATTTGTTGGTCATTTCTCTTCTTGCTTTTAATATCTCTGGGATCGTTATACATTGTGGTTCTTATTTAAATACATTTTATCTTTGCCTAAGTATCTCTGCTTTTGCGTCACGTCTTATTTTAATTTTAGTAACCTTCTTCGAGTTTTGTCTGGTTTTTGCTATATTTCGGTTTGTCGGTCTTATTAGCGTACTTGTGACGTTAATACGACCTACACGGCCTCTGATTTAAATTTGTTCATCTTTGGATTTTACTGTAGTTTAATTTTAATTAGCTTTCCCCCTTTCTTTTGGGATTGCTTTCTGGTTTGCCTTTTAAAATTTGGGCCCAGCGAAAGCCAAACAAGACTGCGATCTCCCCGTTTTTCTTTCTTCTATTTTATTTTTATTTTATATTTCTTCGGGGATAGGGGAAGAGCTTCAGCTACGTTTCCACTGACGTCTGCTGCGTACGTAAGTATATGTTTATTTCTATTATTTCATCTTAAGTTGCGTACAGTGACTACAGCTAACAAGATGGGACACCGCATCACGACCGTTTTATCTTCGACACAGCGAAGGTAGAACGGAGGGAGTAAGACGTGAAAGCGAGAGGGAGAGAGAGAGAGAGAGAGAGAGACAAATGTATAGTCCTCCCCCACCATCACTGCAAGGCCGTCTGCGCCAGAAGCACGCCGGCGTGCTCTATGGCCACCTCTGCACTGTTTGATGTATAATTGGGGGACTTAGACTTCATGGAAACTGTAAGCTGCTAAACCATAATGAGAAAAGCAATCGGTCCTCAAGCCACCGGCTCAATGGAACTTTCTCTATCAAATAAATGATGACATTTTATGGACACCTTACAAGGATGAGCAACAGAAGGTAGGCCAAGTTGAAGTCCACCACAAAGTGGGTTCAAGAGACAAGAAAGGATCTCCAGGAAGTTGGAATTAACCCAGAAGTGTTCCGATGATGGTGGTGATGATGATAATTGCTGTTTTAAGGGGCCTAACATCTAGGTTATCGGCCCCTAATGATTTGGGTGAAAGTGAAAGATGAGATGAGAATGAAAACTATAACTATTACTAACTACACACTTACATACTAGAAGAAGAAATGGTAAACAAATAAAGGATAAGGCAAGTAAAGGACAGGAAGAAAAGAAATGCCCTCAACCCTCGAAGAATGAGGATTGAGGGACTTGGAAGGAAGGAGAGCCACGAAAGGCAGATAGGAAAGGGAAAGAGGAGAGGGCCCGCTCCAAAGTCAGAGGAAAAAGGGGACAAAACAGACCCAGCTCAGGCCACCCTAGGGGTTGTCAACTCCCAAGCTCACCAGCCGTGAGCCCTTGAGGGTGTAGCACTATCCAGGGTGCACCAGAAGTGGTGGGGCTACACACACCCTGCCTCCTTGAGGGCCTTGAGCACAAGACAGGAGATAACATGAAAATAAAAAGAAGACTGGCCCCTAGAAGAATGAGGGTATCAGGAAAGATGAGACAAGGGTCAATTAAGGCGCTAAAGTGAAAGACTCCCTGGGCCTCGGATACCCTAATTCATAAATAACTGTACATAGCAATTCACTAACAATTAAACTGAAGTATTTACACAAATAGTCAGTCTTTTCTTAAACACACCTATATGTTTGGGAAAAGGCTCTAAGACTGCGGCAGGTAGAGAGTTCCAAGTATCAATGGCACGGTTTACGAAATAATATTTACCATAATTTGTTCGCAGTGGTCGGCCCTTAACTTTGAAAGGAAGATCGCTCCTACCCATGTAAGTTGGCTTTTCCATACGTTTGCTAAGCTCACCCCAAGCTGGTTGATTTGTATACGTGTTGTACATAGCGCAGAGTCTAGATTTCATTCTCCTAGCCTCAAGTGATTCCCACCCAAGTTTCTTTAACATACGGCTCACACTGCTCCTGGGATTAAAGTCACTGAGCACAAATCTAGCGGCCTTTCTTTGTACCATTTCCAACTCATTTATGAGACCTACTTGATATGGATCCCAAACCGCCGAGGCGTATTCCAGAATAGGTCTTACAAGTAACAAATATCCCAATTCTTTAGCAGAGGTACTACTTCCTTTTAATACCCTCATTACAAAGTGCAAGGATTTGTAAGCTTTAGAAACTACACATCCTATACGACTACTCCATTTCATATCATTTCTTACGTGAACGCCCAAATATTTGCAAGAATCTTCTTCTACAAGTATTTCCGAGCCAATGTTATATTGAAAATCTTTCCTTCGCACTTTCCCTATTTTTATTAGACTACATTTTCTTGTGTTTATTTTCATTTTATTTTCAATCGCCCACTTATAGACCAGGTTCAGGTCATCTTGAAGTACTGCATTGTCTTGTGAGTCATGTATCTTTCGATATATTACACAATCATCCGCAAACAATCGACAGTCACTGCGAATCCCATTTGGTAAGTCATTTACAAACGCCACAAATAACAAAGTTCCGATTACGCTGCCATGAGGGATACCCGACGTTACGGTAATTTCATCCGAGAATCGGCCTTCAACTTTCACTTTCTGGGAACGACCCGTCAAAAATTCTTGGATCCATAAAATTACTCTTCTATCAATCTTCGTCGAAGCTAATTTATGGAGTAGCATGTCATGCGGCACAACATCAAATGCCTTCGCAAAATCTATAACTACGGCGTCGACTGAAACTCCATCGTCTAACGATTCGCTGATATCTTGAAAAAGTTAAATACCGTCGGGGTTGGAAGAGAACAAGAGTTGACCAAGAGAGGTCGACAGAACAGGAAAGAAGACGGAGAGGAGCCCGGCACAAGTAAGTGGAAGCAATGCCGGACTCAGCTGGGGTACTGTGGTTGCCAACCCACGTCCCACTATATGTTAGCTCCTAGGGAGAGGGGGGGGGGGGGGTCCGAGGGAAGGTTGATAAATTCAAAAGGTTTCAGGAAAAACAGAGCTGAAAAAAACTAAGGTCATCTGGTCTGAAGACGAAGACATAGCGACCCCATGAAGGCATTCTGGGAGGAGAAGAAGTGATTGGCAAGTCGGCTGATTGCTTACCAAGGTCCACAGTAGGCCAACATTGTCCCGCTACACACAATGCCAAGCATCTTCATCCCAGGCTTATTGGATGGACTCTTTGGTTTTAAATTTGCCATAACTTATCGAAAATTGGCCAACATGAAGCTTGACGCCAGCCACTGCATGTGGTGATACAATAGGCTACCACTCGTTTCCTTCGATCGTTTGTGCTTCGTGATTAAACTAACGCAACAAGTATGAAAGTGAGCGTTCCCTTCACAGTCACAGTCTCTCAGGCAATACGGCCGAGGTTCTGTTAGTCTTCAGCAATTACTTTACATTCACTTCTTGTATTACGCACGGCCTCTTGGTGTTGGGTTAGCGCCCCTGCCTCTCACCTGGAGGCTCCGGGTTCAATTCCCGGACTAGAACGGGGTGCACTCAGTTTGGTGAGGACAATTGAGTAGCTGCCTGACAATGAGACAGCGCCGCAGTCACGAAAACCAAGTTTAACTAGCGAGGGGACCGACGCGCTGACCATGCGTCACCCCGCAATCTGCATGCCATGGGAGGAGGGTTGTGTTACGGGTAGACTGCCACTGCACCTTTCAACCTGCACTACGTTACGTTACGGTATGTACAGGTAGGCTATAGGCTACCATACCGCGGTATCGTTCCGTCCCACTGCACCTTGCACCTGCACTACGTTACGTTACGGTATGTACAGGTAGGCTATAGGCTACCATACCGCGGTATCGTTCCGTCCCACTGCACCTTGCACCTGCACTACGTTACGTTATGGTATGTACAGGTAGGCTATAGGCTACCATACCGCGGTATCGTTCCGTCCCACTGCACCTTGCACCTGCACTACGTTACGTTATGGTATGTACAGGTAGGCTATAGGCTACCATACCGCGGTATCGTTCCGTCCCACTGCACCTTGCACCTGCACTTCGTTACGTTACGGTATGTACAGGTAGGCTATAGGCTACCATACCGCGCTATCGTTCCGTCCCACTGCACCTTGCACCTGCACTACGTTACGTTACGGTATGTACAGGTAGGCTATAGGCTACCATACCGCGGTATCGTTCCGTCCCACTGCACCTTGCACCTGCACTACGTTACGTTACGGTATGTACAGGTAGGCTATAGGCTACCATACCGCGGTATCGTTCCGTCCCACTGCACCTTGCACCTGCACTACGTTACGTTACGGTATGTACAGGTAGGCTATAGGCTACCATACCGCGGTATCGTTCCGTCCCACTGCACCTTGCACCTGCACTACGATACGTTACGGTATGTACAGGTAGGCTATAGGCTACCATACCGCGGTATCGTTCCGTCCCACTGCACCTTGCACCTGCATTACGTTACGTTACGGTATGTACAGGTAGGCTATAGGCTACCATACCGCGGCATCGTTCCGTCCCACTGTAACTTGGAGCTCGGTACAGCAGGATCTCGACTCCCAACTGTACCGTGTTAGTGGAACGTTCCGTCTGAAGGGGCTCACATCTAGTGGGACGTGGGTTGGCGACCACGGGACCCCAGCTGAGTCCGGCATTGCTTCCACTTACTTGTGCCGGGCTCCTCTTCATCTTCTTTCCTGTCGAACTCCCTTAGTCAACTCTTGTTCTTTTCCGACCCCGACGGTAATAGGGTATCCGAGGCCTAGGGAGTCTTTCACTTTCCTGCCTTAATTGGCCCTTGCCTCATCTTTCCTGATCCCTCCTTCTTCGAGGAGTCAGCCCTCTTGTTTTCTTTTCATTATATTTCTTTTTCTATTTACGATTCCCGCACTGTTTTTGTTACTTGGCTCTCCGTGTATCTAGACTCCCTTCAGCGATTTTTTTGCATCTACACTCCATTTTGTAGGTATTTTCAATCTACGTTGCATTTTGTAAGTCTTTTCGATCTACATTGTATTTTGCGAGTGTTTTCAGCCTCCATTGCATTTTGTAAGGATTGACGATCTAAATTGCTTTTTAGTAAGTCTTTCAATATCCGGCCCGAGACTTTTGTGAGTATTTTGAATTTCAATTGCATTTTGTAAGCATTTTCAGCCTAAACCGCTTTTTGCAAGTATTTTCAATCTACATTGCATTTTGTATCGTCGGCTTTTTGCATGTAGTTTGATTCTCAATTGCATTATGAGGTATTTTGAATCTAAATTTCATTTTGTAAGTATTTTCAATCTAAATTGCATTTTGTTAGTATTGTCTATCCAAATGAGTAGTTTGAATCTACCGTGCATTTTGTAAGCCTTTTCAATCTCATTTGCATTTTGTAAGTATTTCGACTCTACCTTGCTTTTTGTACATATTTTGAACCGAAACTACATTTTGTGGGTATTTTTTAATCTATTCCTTTTGTGAGTATTTTCGTTCTAAATTTCCTTTTGTAAGTATTACCACTCTCCATTTTGTGCGTAGTTTCAATGAGTTCATTTTTGTAAGTTTTTTACGTCTCACTTCATTTTCGTTCTGGTTTCCACTTCATTGTCATTTTCGCAGTCACCCAGGCCATTAGGGGCCGATAACCTAGATGTTAGGCCCCTTAAAACAACACTTATCATCATCATCATGAAACCATATATGACTGAAACGATTCCTCAGCGTTACTAGTTGGCAAGTTACTCTGCGTACCGTTCTTGGTTCTCGAAATAGAATAACGTTTCCACCAGTCAGCTGGTTACACTGTGTACCGTTCCAGGTTCTACTAACCAGCCACCCGGTTTCTATGCGTATCGTTCCAGGTTCTCAGATAAAAACATGTTCCGACGGAACGTGGAACGGTACAGAGCTGGAACAGTTCAGCAGCATTTCCCAAAATGTATGTACAGACTATTACAGGAGTATTACACAGTTATTACTCTGGCTATTGCACCGAATTTTTACGTACAGTATTACGGCTATTACACAGTCTATTTAGTTACCACGGCAATTGTACTACAGCGTTTGTTACGCTGTCACGCTGGTTATTGCAAACTGTCACATAATAGCCTAATTGCACAATGACTGCATCAAATTGCATACCTGTTATCTTATCTACTGGCATTTCTTTCAGGATATCATAATACTCTATCTAGCCTAAGTATATTTTTCAGTATCTATTGTACTGCCGTACCTAGAAACCTGATATTTAAAAAGATCCTTTTTTCTGCGTCAAAAACTATCCCAGTTTGAACGATGCTGGGCCATATGTGATTCCAAGCAAATTATTTATTCAAACATAGGATAATTACTTCTTGAAATATCAATAATAATAATAAACATAGTGCTTTTAGTCCCGGTGCTAGGTTTCGATCGCGGTCACAAGTCATGCTCATACTGTAGCCTATGTCTCCTAAATACAATGCGATGGATACCATTGATTCGAAATAATTCTTCATATAGGGGTTGGGAACATAGCCTATTGTTCATCAGTCCCATGTGTAATGAATTTGTCTGATAAACTTTGCTATTGTGATGTCTCTAGTAGCGTGTGTATTTGTAATTAAGGCATGGCTTGGGAAGGAGTTGGCCGTGGCCTTGACCTAGGAACTATCCTCGCATTTTCCTGGAGTAGAAGTGGGAAACGACGGAAAACCACGCTAAGATGGGAATCGAACTCACCTTCTCGCAGTGTTGCCATATAAGGCAGAGTGTAACCCACAGATCAGACTTTCGCTCTTCTGTGACCAATAGACTAATATACTAGTATTTCTTTCCAAACTGAAACCTTCCGTTCCTGCTTTTCGTTTACTTGTTAGCCTATTTTCATTTATGAAACAATAGGCTTATGAGACACCATTTGTCCGCGCGTGTCGCCCTTAATAGAATCTAAATGGCTGGAGCGATTTTAATGAACTCGTTATTTTATATCTCCGAAACTATTACTGATATCAGCCTGAATTTTTTTACAGTGATAAAGGACACTACTGGAAATTTACCTATGTGACTCTCGAAAACCTGTTAAGTAATAAACGAACATGGTGGCCAAGCGAAGTTGAACCATTTAAATAGACTTTTCTCGCTATTTCACCATCCGAGCGCAGTGAAACACGGTACAGCGAATGTTTATACACATTATAATGCACTGATATTTAATTTAGTTCAATTTACATAATCTCAAGATGGCGGCTGTGTCAGATTTTAAAATTAAGTTTTCATTTCTTGAGTCCTAATCATGCGACTGAAGTCAACGTTTGAATAATGAACCTACGCAATAATCGTCATCTCTATAGCCTACATATATAAAAATCCAACATGGCGACAATCCGAAATAGTTAGACGGTTCTCAATATCTACTAATCTATGACAGCAATCAAACTGAAATTTTGTATGTTGGTAAAGGCTATGAACATATGTTCACCTATGGGACTTTCAATAACCTGGTGAGCACAAATACAACATGGCGGCGACGCGAAATTTAAATATTTAAATGAACTTTTGTCGCGATTTAACCAACCAAGCGCAGTGAAACTTGGTACGGTAAATGCTTGTACACATTTTAATCCACTGCCATCTAATTTATTCCAATTGTTTTCATAACAGCAAGATGGCGGCTGTACGAGATTTTCAAATCCCGTTATTATTTCTTGTGTCCTAATCATGCGATTGAAGTTTGAATAATTAATATACGCAATGATCTTCATCTAATAGTAGCCTACATCACTAAGGTTCGGATGTTAAGGAAAAGTCATATTTTTTTCCTGAGCTCATTTTACCCGAAATCTGGAAAATAAGTTTGAATGACGGGGCCCTGACCACCTTTAAACCAATTTGATGTTGCCTATAAATGCATATTTCGGCCATTTTTATTGTTTTGGTCATATTTGGTCATATTTTAATGATATAAGTTCATACTAGGTTATAATGTCAGCATTTTTTGTTTAAATTGAGGCGTCGTTAACAAGGTATGTGTTATCTACGTCGAGTTTCAAACACAGGATTTCCGAATAGTGTAGTAGATATATTTTTCTTTCTTTTCCCGGAACAGGCACATAGCAGGTTTAGAAGACCTGATTCCAAGGAGGCGCTCCTCTACGGACGTCTTTTAGCACATCTTTCTGGACAAGTTAGATTGCGACACTGTACGTATGAGGTCACGGAACATGACAATAGTGTGCTTTCACCTTTCAATATAATGCCACACCAGTAGATATATTTAGCTCAGAAGCAAGTAGCAAACAAGGAAATGCTATGTTTTTTAGCTCATATTTTATAATTTTTAGGTCATATTTAGCTAGTTTTAAGGGCATATTTGCTTGCTTCTTTAGGTCTTAAACTTCCGAACTCTATGGCCTACAATGTAACGTGAGAGTTTGTCTGTGGGTATGTCCCCTATGCGTTCATATACCATTCGTCCGATTGCGATGAAACTTGGGTGAGATGTTGTGTACACTCCAGGGAAGGTTTCTGGCTTAGTACATACATTTTACAACAGGTATCGCACCAGTAGATTCAACAAATGAGCGATGACACGCGAAGCGTTTCAACTAAGTCCCGTATAAAGTCATATACCATTCGTCTGATAGTGATAAATGTTTGGTGAATTGTTGTGTACACTCCAGGAAAGGTTTCTGGCTAAGTAAATCCATTTTACAATACGAAGCGCACGTTTATGTTCAACAAATGAGTGACTACGCGCGAAGCGTTTCGACAACGTCCCGTATACGTTCACATACCATTCATCCGATTGCGATGAAACTTGGGTGAGATGTTGTGTACACTCCAGGGAAGGTTTCTGGCTGAGTACATCCATATTACAATATGTAGCGCAAGAGTAGAATCAACAAATGAGCGACGATACGCGAAGCGTTTCAACCAAGTCCCGTATGCATTCATGTACCATTCGTCCGTAGCTATGAAACTTGGGTGAGATGTTGTGTACACGTCATGGAAAATTTCTGGCTTAGTAAATCCACTATACAATATGCAGCGCACAAGTTGATTCAACAAATGAGGGACGACGCGCGAAGCGTTTCAACAAAGTCCCGTATAAGGTCATATACCATTCTGCCGTTAGCGGTGAAACTTGGGTGAAATATGGTGGACACTCCAAGGAACGTTTCTGGCTTAGTAAATACATTTCACAGTAGGTAGCACACGAGTAGATTCGACAAATGAACGACGACATGCGGAGCGTTTCAATACAGTCCCCTATGTCTTCATATCCCATTAGTCCGATAGCGATGAAACTTGGGTGAGATGTTGTGGACACTTACGTGACGGTTTCTAACTTAGTAAATACATTTTACAGTAGGTAGCGCACGAGTAGATTCAACAAATGAGTGACGGAGCGCGAATCGTTTAAACAAAATCAGGTATGCGTTCATATACTATTCATCCGATTGCGATGAAACATTGATCAGTTATTGTGTACCCGCCAGGGAAGGGGACTTAGTAAATCCATTTCACAATAAGTAGCGCAAGAGTAGATGCAACAAATGGGTGACGACGCGCGAAGCGTTTCAACAAAATCCCCTATTGCGTTCATATAACATTCTTCGATTGCGATGAAACCTTGATGAGTTATTGTGTACACGCCAGGGAAGGGCTTCGACTTAGTAATACATTTCTCAATAGGTAGCGCACGAGTAGATTCAACAAATGAGTGACAGCGCACGAATCGTTTAAACAAAACCCCGTATACGTGCATATACAATTCATCCGATTGCGATGAATCATTGATGAGTTATTGTGTACACGCCAGGGAAGGGTCTCGACTTAGTAAATCCATTTCACAACAGGTAGCGTACGAGTAGATTCAACAAATGAGTGACAGCGATGAAACTTTTGAAAGTTGTTGTGCACGCTTCCACGAATGGTTCTAAATTAGAAAATCCATTTTACGATAGCTTAGAGGCAGTTAACATGTTGTGTATCCAAAAGCACTTCAAGAAACAGAATTTCAACGCCAACACTTTCTTTGATTGGCATTGCAACGCATGCCGGGTACAGCTTGTAGTATATAAAAATGCACCATGTGACCATCCGAAATATCTAAACGGCTCTCAATGCCAACTAGTCTATGACAGCATGTTGTGTGTTGATAAACGCTATGCGACTTTCAATAACCTGGTGAACACAAATCCAACATTGCGGTGACGTGAAATTTAAATATTTAAATAAACGTTTCTCGCGATTTAAACATCCGAGCGCAGTGATACTTGGTACGGCAAATGCTTATACAAATATTAATCCTCTGACGTCTAATTAATTTCAATGGTTTGTACGGTGATAAAGGGCACTACTAGAAGTTCATGGAGATCGAACCTCGACCATCCGTGTAAAAAACTACGAGCTAAGCCACTGTGCCATCTCACTCTCATAACCTCAAGATGGCGGCTGTGTGAAATTTTAAAAACTCGTTTTTATTTCTTGTGTCCTAATCATGCAATTGAAGTTTGAATAATAAACCTACGCAATAATATTTATCTAAATCTATGGCCTACATTTAAAAAATCCACTATGGCGACCATCCGAAATATTTAGTCGGTTTTCAATATCTATGAATCTATTAGGTCTACAGCAATCATACTGAAATGTGTATGCTGATGGATACAATTAACAAAAGTAGGATATATGAAAATAGGTTATTTTGTTCTTCACGGAACTACTTGTTAATAAGTATAACAGGTTTTTACAATAGGTTCTTATGTTTAAAGTAAGGCTCCTTGGCTTAGGCAGCAGCACGCCGGCCTCTCACCGCTGGGTCCGTGGTTCAAATCCCGGTCACTCCATGTGAGATCTGTGCTGGACAAAACGGAGGCAGACAGGTTTTTCTCCGGGTACTCCAGTTTTCCCTGTCAAAATTTCATTCCAGCAACACTCTCCACTCTCATTTCATTTCATCTGTCATTCATATAATCATTGCCCCAGAGGAGTGCGTCAGGCCTCGGCAGCCGGCACAGTTCATATCCTCGCCGCTAGATGGGGGACTTCATTCATTCCATTCCTGACCCGGTCGGAGACTGGTAGCAGGCTGTGGATTTTCTTTTTCATTTTCTTATGTTTAAAGTGCAGCAAAAGTTGACATACATTCCGCGAAGCTTAAAATTAATGCCCAACTCTTAGTAGACAATCTGATTGCAACGAGAGTGTAAGTATTTTACATAATGACAGGTGTTTTATCGAATTATGACCGAGAACGTGACACTTTTAGGCAATATTTGCTCTCCTTAAATATGTTAATTATTCAAATCAAATAAAACCAAGGATGTCGGAGATGATTCTCACACTCTAGCTCCCTTAATTAATCGTGTTATTTAGAATAGAGCATTCTTGGAAATAATAAGAGATTTATTCCCACTTTCCTGGCGCAAAATAACCAAACAATAAGATATAAGCTGAAATGTGGTGAAAATATTTGAATTTTCCGGTAGGTAGGATTTCTAGAGCTAGGAGGAAACACTATCTTCGCATTTACTTTTAACAATTATGGACTAAAAATTCAAATGTAGACTACTACAATAAAAAGAACAAAAGTGCAATTAGGTATTTTTAGGCACTCGCATATCATTTATAGTTCTTTATGTAGCCTACTACAGAATTCATGAATACGGTTCTTTTGAGTGTGACTAGAAAATGTATTTTCGTATTGAGAAGTGCAGTATGAAAAAAAAGATAAACGCCTAAGAATCCGGTCCCTAATAATAACTATGTAGAATTTATTTTACCCCGATGGTATAAGGTAGTCCCTCTGCTTCTGGAAAGCGAGTCATTGTGCAAACTCAATTGTGTACATTAATACAAATATAATAATAATAGTATAATAACAATAATAATAATAAACATAATAGTCCAATAATTATGTAAATAATAATATTAACATAATAGTCTAATAACAATAATAATAACAACAACAATGGTCTAATAATAAGTTATTCGCTGTCCACCTGGAGTGACGATGTAGGTAAGACATGTAGCCTTATTCTGAAAGCAGAGAAAAACAGCCTAATGTTCTTAGTACACGAAATGATTGTTAATGATATGCAAGCCGACCAAAATTTGATTAAATTTTTATAATTGCTCTCAATCCTCAATTCTCGGTGATAAACAACGAGTGGTGCGTTATACAGGGTGTGACAAAAATGTACGCCACCAAATGCAGGACACATTCCTCACACGTAGACGAAGAAATTATGTTATATGAACATGCGTCCGGAAACGCCTACTTTCCATGTTATACTTCATTGTCTCCAACTCATTACTCATGGGAAAAACACTAGAACAGAACGTACCAGCATACCACATGCAACTCTTCCTCACAGGAGATGTTCAATATGCCCTCCGTGCATCAACCCGCCGTCGCGTCGTAGTGAATCTCGGATGCGCTGATGTATTGCGAATGGTTTCTCAGCCTTCCATAGTACGGGCATGGAGACTCTGAACATCTTGTACTGGGGTTCAATACACAAGAGCTTTCAAATGCCGCCACAAATAAAAGTCCAGTGGGTTTAGGTCCAGAGAGCGTGGAGGCAAGGCAGTTGGTCCATTTCTACCTTTCCATCTCTCACCAAATCTGTTATTTAGGAGCCGACGGACATTAACACTAAAATGAGGAGGTGCTCCATCGTGCATGAAGTAGTACATGTTTTGTCGCACAGCTAAAGGCACATCTACTAAGTCGCATGGCAACAGGGCCATGTAAAACAAAACAAAACGCTGGCTGTGCACCTACGATAATGATAACGTGGCAAGTCATAACCAAGAGTGCATGCATGTTCCCCATGATTCTAACGTTCTGTTCTTGTGTGTTTCCCATGATTAATGAGTTGGAGATAATGAGGTGTAACATGCAAACAAAGCGTTTCCGGACCCATGTTCATATAACATAATTTCTTCGTCTTCGTGCTAGGAATGTGTCCTACATTTTGTGCCGTATATTTTTGTAACAGCCTTTATATAGAAAGTTGCCACTGAACCGCTTGGTACTACTGTGCTTTGCCCACTTTGCCCTAGCTATTAATCTTGTATCCCAAAGATATTTTGATCAACCGATCAGAGCGAGGGGATGGTGTTAACGAATCTTCTTTTGGGGGTACATGATACCTACATTAGCTGAAACAAGAGGCCGGTGTGTGGTTAGGTGAGCGGGAAAATGGGATTGTGTGGTGGGAACAATGGAGTGAGTAAATGCATGCGCCGGGTTTGGATGTGATTTGACCACAAACGTTGTCGTCCCAATAAAAATAAGAGCTACATCGCACTGCTCGTATTTGACCTTGAGACGACATAATGCAGCCTTGTAACAAAACAATGCCGTTAAATTTGTTCTGTTCCGTCTGTTTTGCTCCGTTTTTATAAGCAGAACGTTCCGAATTGTAGCGTACGGTATCGGATATTCCTCTGTTCATTTAGGTACGGGACGACGTAACGTTCCGCCTGGCTCCAATCTGCTGTACCGGTACAGGCTCGGCCACCGCTCCACTGTTCCAGATACCGGGTAAAGATTCAGACTCCGTTCCGTTCCAGGACGGGTAACGTTACGCATTGGAACAGACAGCGGTAACGTTACAAGTTGGAAATAACCTTGGAGATAACGGAATTTCTCCGTTCCACATTGACAAGAGTTCCATTCCGTGTTACGTTCTGTTCCACGTCCCTCGCTGATTTAGAAGATAACATCGATGAACGTTGTTGTAATAATGTAATTACTAAACGTAATAACCGTATAAAACACAGAAGCGTATGTCATCTGAATAAACACTAGGCCACCTCCCTCATGTCTGGGGGCTGGAGAGGGAAACTGGTCAGCATTCTACAACTGGTTTTCCGTGGTTTCACACTAGTACGGGTAAATGCTGCGATGATTCCCATCTTAAGACCACGCCTCCTCCTTCCCAATCCCATTTACAAATACACCCACCACAATGACACAGGTTATCAGACCAATTCTAGCACACCCGCGCACAGAGTTAAACAATGACTGCGATGTTAAAAGACGCTAAATGAATTAACAGCAACCACTTAACTGCATTTTCACGCAAGGTTTTGAACCTGTAACATTATAAGGGAAGCGTTCTGTTTATTTAAGAACGCCTTAAAAACATGTTGAAGCAATCTAATTGAGGGCTGGACACGAGGGTAGATCGCTCCACTGCCGGTGGACAGTGCGGGCAATGCGGCCCGGGTAACACGGTGCTTTCTTTTTTACTGCGTTATGTCCAACTGAAAAAATCCACAGCCTGCTTCCAGTCTCCGACTGGGTCAGGAATGGAATGAATGAAGCCGGCTGCCGAGGCCTGACGCACTCCTCTGGGGCAATGATTAAATGAATGACAGATGAAATGAAATGATAGTGGAGAGTGTTGCTGGAATGAAATTTTGACAGGGAAAACCGGAGTACCTGGAGAAAAACCCGTCTGCCTCCGTTTTGTCCAGCACAGATCTCACATGGAGTGACCGGGATTTGAACCACGGACCCAGCGGTGAGAGGCCGGCGTGCTGCCGCCTTAGCCACGGAGACTTCGTTATGTCCAACTAAGGAGTACGATTGAAACTATTTCACAGATGAATTTGATTTAGCTTTCTCCTCTTCCCAAATGCTCTTCATTCTCACATTAGGATTTCTCGTCCTCTTCTTCTTCTCCTTATTATACAGGGACTTTGTTTTATATGCCGCGGGGGTTTTCGCTCGCCCGCTCGCCCGCGTTGCGAGCCTGTCTCCCGCCACGCACTTTGCCGTTATGCGGCGCATACGCAGCACTGAGTCATTGAGTATAGGAATTTGTACTTTCCTAGTTCACAGCTGGTGCTGAAAATGCTCTCTATTCCCTGCTACACATCGCTGGCATTTACTTTCTGAATTTCCTCAGCACCGATTGACTGTATTTCGGCTGTAATATAGTCTTTAAGCTCGTTTATAGTGGGAGGGTTATACCGTAAGTAGGAACGTGTGGCCCCCGCGAAGCCCAGACTTATCACCATTTGTGGGGGACGCTTAAAAATAGTGTGTATGCGAAATGAAAATTCAATAAATAAAATCCCCCAGATTGTTTTTGTTGGTGCAGTTCCCATTATAGTCCTCCGCCTTCACATTGGCATAACAGATAGGCATTCGCGTTAGGAAAGAAATCTGAATTTTTGCGGAATAGTAACACAAATGTATTATTTACAGGTACCCAACAAATCAGTAGTGTTACATAATTTCAACAAATGAGAAAATAATGGACAACAATTAAACAAAAACAAACCTACAATCTACATGTGACCCTTCAATGCTAGGCGCAGCCATTACATCGCTCTTCAAACTCAGATAATGCGCATACTGTTCTTGTGTAATCACAACTATGTCACAACTTACCTAGTTCATTATTCAATTTCAAGATTACTTTACGTATTTATAGCTACAACTAATATTACCAATTAATAAAGTGTACTTTTGTCTTGTAAGAAACAAAGACAATACTTTGTGTGGTACCTTAAGTGGTTATCCAGTACCATCTTGTAATGCTACGTGCTTTGCCTTGGTAAGAACTTAATGTAACGTATAGTCTCACGCATTGTTTTGGTAACTGTTAAAATCACGTATTTGTCAAATTTTTGTCTGTGATAAAGTGTGAAGATCACATGTGTGTCACTTCGCGGTTTTGATAGCCTATTATAAAGTAATCAATTTGCACATTTCTTGTTTCGTTTATCACAGCAGCGTAATTACACCTTCGTCATTCTGACAACACAGAGACCATTCATTTATGCACATTCGTGGTAGCGGCATATGGGTTATTTAAGAAGGGTGCTTTATACCAATGAAGTTGCTTAGAAGTTCAGTTGAGGCATTGGTACGCAACAAGAGAGTTTAGATCATGTTTCCGTAGATTAGTGTTGTTCATGACAAATATTATTTGCTAAATGTCCCTCAGGAAGCAAACTGAAACTTTCAGCTGTTCCTGCTGTATAACCACAAGGAAAGTGTTTGTGGTCAAGCAATGTATTTTGTGTGAAGTATCGTTTATTATGACACGTATCTTAATTTCCACAGTTATTCTGGTATAGTGACTTTCTGCCCGCAAGTACAGTAACGCACTGTAGCAAGAGCTCTCACGTACCACATGTTCAAATATTCGGCCAGTACCGATGCAGGTAAGTACTGCATATGTTGCGTTAGACCTTCCCAATATCTGTTGAAACATATGCGCAGTGTGATCTGAAGGGCACTTGTTCAGGTGTACGGTGCGGACGTCATGTCAAGGAAACTGTGCAATGGAGTCTATATTGCCTAATTGTAGAAGACTCGTGCAAATATTTAGGCATCCATGTAAGGAACGATATGAATGGAGTACTCATGTGGGTTGTGTCGTCTCGAAAGCGTACAAGTCACTTCATTTTGTAATGCGGGTATTAAAAGGCAGTAGCTCTACCGCGAAAGTATTAGCATAACGAATAGAATAAGAAGTGATATCACTGGCTTAGTACGCCTGGTCCGCCGCAGCGCAGCGCTGGCTCCGATCTGTGATGTAAGTTAGCATTGGCGCTTACGAGACTTTTAAAACCTTGCGACCTGTTTTACATGTTAAACCACCGCAAGATATCCTCATAGGCGCTAATAGGTTCGACATCTCCACTTACTTTACTGTGCCCAATTATAATTTAATAAGTCGTCTCCTGCAATAGTCCTGTTTCGACATTAAGCGAAGACAGAGAGCAAGTTCAAAATGCAATTAGTTTTGCCAGCTATCGGCAAATTTAAAAAAAGAACGGAGAAATTAACCTCGCTATCAGAAAGGATTTTTTCACATTGTTACACATTTTACATTCCCTTAACAGTCTTCCAACTCAGCCAAAAAAAAAAAAAAAAGCCGTACGAATGCAACTTTCAACTTTACCGTAGATTACTATAAAATTCAATAATAACCATAAATTTCACTCCACAAACACCAAAATCAGTAAACTACCATCATTTCAGAAGAACTTAACATTAAACAGACATAGAAGGCATAGTCATGACCCCTTCATAGGGAAAGCTATTGTCTAAACCCGATCACGGCTCCTTCAACTTTACCTTAGAATATTACAAAAATCGATTATACCCATAAATTTCACGTCACAAACACCAAACTCAATAAACTACCATCATTTAGAAGCACTTAACATTTAACAGACATAGAAGGCACAGTCATGACCCCTTCTTGGAGTAGGCTATTGCCTAAAACTGATCACGCCTCCTTCAGCATTACGGTAGATATATGTTTTTTAACTCATTGTGTTTTTATTCTCATCCCTTTCTTCACAGAAGTAGTCTTTAATGGCATCAAGAGCATTTTATTTACACCATACTGGACAAATACTTAGGCAAATTAGGAAATATATGTGGAACAGAATAGTCTTTCAATCGTCAGTTGGTTCTTGGGAGAAGTACTACTTCCTTCCCTTCTATCACAAATTTGTCAAATTTAACAATTAAATCTTCTGAAAAGTGAGCATCACAGATGTAGGACTTTTCAGTAAGTTCCCTATCCTTCCCTGGTATGGCCCCTTTGCACTTGATAAAACGTTCCTTATCATTAGGAGGTTTGAAAAACCGTCTGACCTCTTTACATTCCACATAGTTAGATCTGCATCCTAGTACAAAACAGCAAGGCATCTTCACTACTCACATTAAGCACTCATGAAAATGTAAGGGCTAAATTGCTGTTTACTTACATTAAATAACAATAAAATTAACACACGAAGATAACGTCAACACACGACAAGAAATTAAATTCCATTTCAGTTAATGCTTCCTACAATAGCATTTCAGGTATTAATACTATGAAGTAATAGTGTAAGCACTTGTATATCAATAAACGTTTGCACAGAACACCACCAAAACACTCCGACCGATTAAATACTTAATATATCGCACATAAACACATAAATATATGTGGAAACCAACAATCTCAAGTCGACTGTAGCGCTGCGTAGCGGCGAGTGACAACCCGATGCGTACTCATTACATGCTATTGAGGGAGAAGAGATCACACTTTTTATTCTATTCGTTATGGTATTAGGACATTTGACCCTGGTGAGGTCAATCTTGGAATAAGGCTCAGCGGTTTGGGACCCGTATCAGGTAGGGTTCATCAATGAGCTGAAGATGGTGCTGCTAGGTTTGTGCTCAACGATTATAATCCTAGAAGTAGTATTATTCGAATAATAGAAAAACTAGGGCGAGAATATCTGGAACGTAGGACGAAATCCAGACTATACGCTTTGTTTAACACTTACACTAATCGGCCAGTGTGGGGAGAAATCCCACCTACCTGAGCAGGGAAGATCAAGGTCCGACCACAGCGCACAAATTATGGGAAATATTCCTTCATTAACCGTGGTATTGATAATTTGAACTCATTACCTGCCTCAGTCTTAGAGCCTTTCCCCAACATATTGATGTGTTTAAGAGAAGATTGAAATTTGTGTAAATACTACGATGTAATTACTATAGTTCCTAAATTGCGAATTGTGTATATTGTGTTTGAGGTTTTATGGTTGGTAATTTTCTGTATTTGTACAGTTTGCCACCGGGGAATTGCTCCCATTTGCAAATATTATATATAATATACTGTAGATGTGCAGGATGAACAACTTCCCGACGGGTGAAGCACTCCACCTCTTGGGAACGCTGGCTGGTAAGCGATAAGATCGTTCGGCATGCCGTCATTGTTGAAACAAGAATAGCGACTATTTGTATCGATGTTCACCCTGTACAAGTAAAGTTTCTCCATGTTTGAAAATTGTTAAACCATAAATGAACAATGATTGTGGCCTGTGTACATTAGATCTGCATAGTAAGAATGATGCGATTTGAGAGCAGACATGTAACATTTCCTTCCTGTCCTATGACCCACTTTCATCGAGTGAAATATGGTCTATTACACAACAGGCTTAGGCTTACATTACTCAAAGATTATTCCGAGGATAAGAGAGATGGAATTCAGCGAAAGTATTTAGTTTCCCAGCAGAACAGATAGTTAACAATTAGTGCCAGTAGCTAACGTGGGATCCACGTTACTAACATCCTGTCAGTGCAGCGGGAAGAGTACGGTATACCCTACAATTATGTTAATTTACAGCCCTGGTGACTGCTCAGTTACTCGTACAGGTCGTTGGTCTTAGGGAATTGTGATTTTAGCAGCGGTTATCAAAAGGGAAGATATGCAGATATTGAGAAGCTCCAGGAAATCCTGTGCACGTAATGACATGGTTGCCATGCCGTAGTGGAGTCGTGGTATGTACTTGTTTCTTTGTTTTATTATTCGCAACACAACTTCCTCCTGTCACCGCGCAGCTAATGTGTCTGTAGCAAGCTGTGTTTATATGGAATATCGCTCGGTGCAAAGATGGTGAGTAACACTTCTCACTTTGTCTGGGAATTTGGGGTTCCTACCTTGAGCATCCAGTCAACGTAGACTATTGTTCAGCAGAGTTTCACAAAGAGGCATGAATGTTGTTGTAATTCACTTAGAGGCTTGCGATATCGCGGTGAATTATCCCCATGTACAGTACTTGCGTTTATTTAGGATTTGTCAGTTAACCTGTGTGATTGTGGTGTCTTTATTTGTAATTAGCTGAAGTATCCGTGCTTCGCTACGGGTCATAAATAAATTAAAATGTGAAGGTGACAGTTAAAACAGGGGATAGGCGAGGTGATGCGTGGAGGGAGAGTAAGGATGGAACATTTTGTCCAACTACACCGCTCGGCGTTGACCATGTTTTATAGCACAAATTTAGGTTTTACTCGCTAACCGCTGGAGATACACGGACAGTGATAAGGACCTTTTGGATAGAAAATTAAATTTTTAACCTCGTATATGCCATCCAAAATGGTTATTTCTGAGCGTTCTCTTTTTATTTGAACTGGAAATATGAATGTTTGAAACCAAAGGGTGTAGTGACGTCACTAAAATGGTCGCCATCTTTAAATAGAGCAAAGTATCGAAATCAAAAGTAGCCTATATGTTAACCTGGTAAATCAGCTACTTCCATGTAAAATTTCAAGTAAATCAGACCAGAGGTTCTTGCGTGATTGAGTAATACACAGACACACACCATCTCATTTTTATACAGTATATTAGTAAAGATTAAAACTAGAATTAGAAAGGGGCAGATGTGGCCTTGCGTTAGGAAGTATCCCGACATTTTCCTGGAGAGGGTGGGAAACTGTCTTCTCTATTCTGAGTAATGGTGCTGTGTAGTGGCTAGCATTCTTGGCTGTCACCACAGAGGTCCAAGTTCGATTTCTGGCTCTCCCAAAAATAATTCTGGTCTGTGGACTAGAACGGGGTTCACTCAGCCTCGTGAGGCAAATCTCAGAAGATGTGAGTTCGATTCCCACCTCAGCCATCATGGAAGTGGATTTCCTTGGTTTCCAAATTTTACTCCGGGCAAAATCCAGGATGGTCTTTACTTAAGGCCACGGTCGCCTCCTTCCCAATTTTCACCTGCATTACACATACACACAGACGCCACAATAACACTGGTTCTACACACACAGTCAGATACACGAGGCTAAATGACCGCATGCGCAGTGTACAGTCCACCCTCATAGGCTTCATTGTACTGGACACGGGGGGCGTGGTGGCGCAGCGGTCAAGCTGTATGCCTCTCACCAAGGTGGACCGGGTTCGATTCCCGGTCAATGCATGTGAGATTTTCGAAGTGAAATGCCATGTCCTGTGGTTCGGATTCCACGTAAAACGGAGGTCCCGTGGCTTATGATCGCGAGATTAACGGTCACGTTAAACTACAAGCTTCCGTTTTGTACTGGACACAGCATGGCTTATATCAGCGTAGCCTAGTACGTTAAGTCTCTCTATGTGACTACCGCTTTAAGTTGCTAAAACTTCGGATATCTGAGGTTTGTATCCCGGCACATCTATTCTCTATCCCTCTCTGGGTAATTGCTGGGGCCTCACCCCTTTCTACCACTGATCACCCTTTATCGTGGGGCCAAGCTCACTGCTGACTCGGTAGACGCGTGGTTTTGAGCCCCACCATCGGCCGTCCTTGAAATGGTTTCCCATTTTCAACACCAGGCAAATGCTGGGATGGTACCTTCTGACAGGCCACGGCCGCTTCCTTTCACATCCTTGCCCTGTTTCATTCATCTTCATAATTCCATACCTCAACCCGGCGCGCAGGTCGCCCACGGGTGTCGACTAGAAAGACCAGCACTCGGCCTCTCAGGAGGCCACACGACAAAACAAAACAAAACAAAACAAAACAAAACAAAAAACACCAATTTGCACCAAGCAAGACAACTTGTTCGGACCAGGAACAGCGAACCATTTGGCCAAGTCGGCCGCGTAAGTACAACATTCCTCTTCCCATTTTACTAAAGCTTAGCACTGTTTCCTGTAAAGTGGCTTGGTTAATAATCTTATAATTGATTAGTTAATCCTGTAGTCTTAATACGAGGACAGATAGGAAAGTAACGCTCCCCTGGTATTGCAGCTGGAATGGTGACATTTCACCACGATATAGTTTGAAGTTTGTGCAACAGAGGGTATTTTGTTTTCATGTGCAGCTCTAGCGAGAGAGGCCTGAACTACGAATCAAATATGGCTCGCATGTTACTGTCGTCAACTTGTGAAGAGCAGCAAAGTGTAGTTTGATATTTGTTGGCCAAAGGATATAAGCCGAGTGAAACCCAGAGAACAACAAACAACAGTGGCACGAGGCTACTCGCTTAGTGCAGACGTGAGGGTTGATGTGTGGGAAGGTTATGTACCCACACCCAGAGAACAACAAACAACAGATGCATGAGCCTACTCGCTTAGTTCAGACGTGAGGGATGATGTGTGGGAAGGTTATGTACCCACACCCAGAGAACAACAAACAACAGTAGCACGAGGCTACTCGCTTAGTGCAGACGTGAGGGTTGATGTGTGGGAAGGTTATGTACCCACACCCAGAGAACAACAAACAACAGTAGCACGAGGCTACTCGCTTAGTTCAGACGTGAGGGATGATGTGTGGGAAGGTTATGTACCCACACCCAGAGAACAACAAACAACAGTAGCACGGGGCTACTCGCTTGGTTCAGTCGTGAGGGTTGATGTGTGGGAAGGTTATGTACCCACACCCAGAGAACAACAAACAACAGTAGCACGAGGCTACTCGCTTGGTTCAGACGTGAGGGTTGATGTGTGGGAAGGTTATGTACCCACACCCAGAGAACAACAAACAACAGTAGCACGGGGCTACTCGCTTGGTTCAGACGTGAGGGTTGGTGTGTGGGAAGGTTATATACCCACACCCAGAGAACAACAAACAACAGCTGCACGAGGCTACTCACTTGGTTCAGACGTGAGGGTTGATGTGTGGGAAGGTTATGTACCCACACCCAGAGAACAACAAACAACAGTAGCACGGGGCTACTCGCTTGGTTCAGACGTGAGGGTTGATGTGTGGGAAGGTCATATACCCACACCCAGAGAACAACAAACAACAGTAGCACGAGGCTACTCACTTGGTGCGGACGTGAGGGATGATGTGTGGGAAGGTTATGTACCCACACCCAGAGAACAACAAACAACAGTAGCACGGGGCTACTCGCTTGGTTCAGACGTGAGGGTTGATGTGTGGGAAGGTTATGTACCCACACCCAGAGAACAACAAACAACAGTAGCACGAGGCTACTCGCTTGGTTCAGACGTGAGGGATGATGTGTGGGAAGGTTATGTACCCACACCCAGAGAACAACAAACAACAGTAGCACGAGGCTACTCGCTTGGTTCAGACGTGAGGGATGATGTGTGGGAAGGTCATATACCCACACCCAGAGAACAACAAACAACAGTAGCACGAGGCTACTCGCTTGGTTCAGACGTGAGGGATGATGTGTGGGAAGGTTATGTACCCACACCCAGAGAACAACAAACAACAGTAGCACGAGGCTACTCACTTGGTGCGGACGTGAGGGTTGATGTGTGGGAAGGTTATGTACCCACACCCAGAGAACAACAAACAACAGTAGCACGGGGCTACTCGCTTGGTTCAGACGTGAGGGTTGATGTGTGGGAAGGTTATATACCCACAGAACAACAAACAACAGCTGCACGAGGCTACTCACTTGGTGCGGACGTGAGGGTTGATGTGTGGGAAGGTTATGTACCCACACCCAGAGAACAACAAACAACAGTAGCACGAGGCTACTCGCTTGGTTCAGACGTGAGGGTTGATGTGTGGGAAGGTTATGTACCCACACCCAGAGAACAACAAACAACAGTAGCACGGGGCTACTCGCTTGGTTCAGACGTGAGGGTTGATGTGTGGGAAGGTTATATACCCACACCCAGAGAACAACAAACAACAGCTGCACGAGGCTACTCACTTGGTGCGGACGTGAGGGTTGATGTGTGGGAAGGTTATGTACCCACACCCAGAGAACAACAAACAACAGTAGCACGGGGCTACTCGCTTGGTTCAGACGTGAGGGTTGATGTGTGGGAAGGTTATGTACCCACACCCAGAGAACAACAAACAACAGTAGCACGGGGCTACTCGCTTGGTTCAGACGTGAGGGTTGATGTGTGGGAAGGTTATATACTCACACCCAGAGAACAACAAACAACAGCTGCACGAGGCTACTCACTTGGTTCAGACGTGAGGGTTGATGTGTGGGAAGGTTATATACCCACACCCAGAGAACAACAAACAACAGTAGCACGGGGCTACTCGCTTGGTTCAGACGTGAGGGTTGATGTGTGGGAAGGTTATATACCCACACCCAGAGAACAACAAACAACAGTAGCACGGGGCTACTCGCTTGGTTCAGACGTGAGGGTTGATGTGTGGGAAGGTTATGTACCCACACCCAGAGAACAACAAACAACAGTAGCACGGGGCTACTCGCTTGGTTCAGACGTGAGGGTTGATGTGTGGGAAGGTTATATACTCACACCCAGAGAACAACAAACAACACTGACACGAGGCTACTCGCTTGGTGCGGACGTGAGGGTTTATAAAAGGTGCACGAAGCTTCCTGTGGCTTCTTGCCGCCAGCGTTTTGAATTACTTTTACTTGAGACTTTCATTTATTTCGAAAGATAGCTGTGGTGGTTAAAATGTTGGAACAGTTTATGGCAGTGCTGGAGCGTGTTACGGTAGCAACCTCACTTTCTTACATTCTCCGCATGACGGTGTTCCTGTCATAATGAGTAAACATGCTTTTGTTCTGAACTTCAATAGCTTAAATATCCTTCATATTTCAGTTGGGAATCTTTGCCATGTGCTCACCCAAGCTGTCATGAGGTGGAATTTTAATTTACCACTTATTCTAGCGGAAAGTATCGATTTCCAAATGTGCTCCTAGAATCAAATGTAAGTTTCCAATGAAGTAAATATCTTTAGTCAGAAGTAACAACATGTCCTAGATTATTTCATGTATGTATGTATTGAGCCCAGCCAAGCGAAAAGGCCGTAGCTCCAAGATTACGTTCATTACAAAATAAGCCTGGTATATAAAATATAGGTTCGAGCACTTTATGGTTTAGTGGCTCCGATTCTTGGCTCTCGCCTGTAATGTCTGGGTTCGATTCCCAGCTTGGCCAATAAATTTAGGTCTAGTCTGTGGGTTCGAAGGGGATACACTTTACACTCAAGTGGTCTCAATTACAAATGCACATCACACAAGCACGATATACAAGAGGAAGCTTGTAGTTTAACGTGACCGTTAATCGCGCAATCATGAGCCACGGGACCTCCGTTTTACGCGGAATCCGAACCACAGGACATGGCATCTCACTTCGAAAATCTCACAAGCATTGACCGGGAATCAAACCCAGTCCGCCTTGGTGAGAGGCAGACAGGCACGATATAGCCTACAGTACAATCCCAACAGTGGGTATAGCCTACTTCTTGCCGACGTGCCCACGCTTAGCGGGGCTGTAAGTAAGCATCCCGGGTTGTATTCCTGGTTAATGCATGTGGAAAGTAATGTCCGTAGGTTCGAAATCTGTAGTTTCTGTGACTTATGATCGTGAGGTTAAGAGCCACTTGCGTTTTAAAGTCAGGAATGTTGCCTGTCATTGAATCCAATCAAAATGGGTTCATATCCTCCAAATTGAAAATGAAAATCCACAGCCTGCTTCCAGTCTCCGACCGGGTCAGGAATGGAATGAATGAAGCCCCCATCTAGCGGCGAGGATATGAACCGTGCCGGCTGCCGAGGCCTGACGCACTCCTCTGGGGCAATGATTAAATGAATGACAGATGAAATGAAATGATCGTGGAGAGTGTTGCTGGAATGAAATTTTGAAATTTTGACAGGGAAAACCGGAGTGCCCGGAGAAAAACCTGTCTGCCTCCGTTTTGTCCAGCACAGATCTCACATGGAGTGACCGGGATTTGAACCACGGTCCCAGCGGTGAGAGGCCGGCGTGCTGCCGCCTAAGCCACGGAGGCTTCCTCCCAATTGAATGGTCTTAAAAATATCTCCGGACTATCTCCGAACTATTTAGACAATTTGGTTCGAACCCCGTTGTTCATATGATTATCAACTCCATTAAAATGCTGGGACGGTACCTTCTAACAGGTTGTCACTAGGCTGTGTGGCATAACATAACGAATAAATGATGTACGGGGTGGATTTAGATAAGATGAGTGGTTTTCCAAGAACCCCATGTTATTGCCATCACTTTGTGGGAGTCCCTCCTAGGAAGGAAATGCGAAAACATCGCTACAAGCTTCGTGTGTGGGTGAGGGGAAAGATCGGGCATTCGGCTGGACGGGTTCCCTCCCCATTCATGCATGACCTTGACATTGCTCGTCTCCTAAACCACGCACCATCGTGTACTGCTCGGGTCCGAGCTCTGTGAACTTGTGGGGTGAGGTGAAGAGAAGGGCCTGTCAACAGTTCGCTGTGGTATCTATAATTCATGCCTCTTCCAATACTGCTAACGTACGGCCGTTGCTCAAACCACTGTGGTGTTGCGAATGAGTGAGTGAGTCACCGACCAATGTATTTTGTTCTGTTACTAGGCCTACGTACGGACCGGGAACTCTCATCACTCGTCACCATCACTCCTCATAGTCCGCGATCCACATTCCTCTCAGGTTCACGGAGCTTGGACCCGAGCAGTAGTTTTACCTGCCACACCCAGTTGTTTCAGTTCTGTTGACACTATGAAACGCTCTCAATTTTTTCGGCAATTTATAATCTGCTTCATGACAAGTGAAGTCCGCATGAGAGTCTGACGGAGGACAGTAGTGGTCCTTGCTCTCACCAAAATACACAGCTCAAAGAAAGTTTTCTACGACGCACATGTCTTGTCTGTTTTCGTGATTAGGATACCACAGTAGGCCTTGCATGCTCTCAGTGACGCAACTCGTTACTCTGAGACAGTGTACATCGTTCCTCCAGAGGGATGGCCTGTGATGTGTACAGACATGACACCAATTAGGTAATCATTGGGCCTGGAGTGTGTCGCCTCAAAAACCTACCGTATCTCTGGAGGCTAGACCAGCGCGCCGAGGAGAACCCTCTACGGGCGATACACTGATTGCACAGTAAAGCTTTTCGCAAGGTGTGTGAGCATAAACCGTGACTCACAAGTAGTGTACTTCAACTTTTGGGGTTATATTCTGCTGTTGAATGTACAGGCATAATTTTAGAAAATAGCCTTGTTGTGCTACTCCTAAGGGACTCCCTATCGACTACCATATCACTTGAGATGTCTATTTCCTGAAGGTCTTTCAAATTCAAGTAGTCAGTTGCTTTTAGCTTTCATTGAGAGAGTAAGATTTTGAATTCCTTCAGTCAGCCTGTGATCACTCACTCTGAGAATATGCCCATAAAATGTCAAAAGTCTTTTCCTGAATATGTCCGAGATTTTCACCGAGCGCTTTATGGGATAGTGGTCTGTGTGTTAACCACCTGTCTTAAGGACAGTTTGTGCTTTCAAAGATGCTGATAGTTGAATCTTTCAGCCAAATTTCGGAGAATTTTGACGCCGAAGTGCTAATATATATATTATATGCGTGTCTACTCGACGTAATATGCTGGATGAGATAGAATAAAACTAAGAACATTGACAATTAAAGTGTAAAAATGTATAAATATAGAAATAAAATCATAACAATATAATTACAATAATAAAATATAAAAACTGAAAATAATAACTATAAATATATTAAAATAATTGTAAAAAGCCAAATCACAATTAATTAATTAAGTACATTAAAAAATATCAAAATTAAATCTATGAGAACATAAATTAAAATGAAAAAAAAATATAAACATTAAAATTAGAGGGAAAAAAGAACATTATTATTAATAATAATTATAATTATTAATATGAATTGAAATGTAAAAACACAGTTTTGCCCTATAAAGGGTTAAGCAACTCCCTCAGTAGAAACTGGGCTGAAAACTTGACTCAGATCCTTCTGGCTTGTTTTTGTAACTTAACCTTTAATAATTAGTGATCAGTGACCAGAGGCGTGTAGTCCAGCGCCTCGGGGTTCATTACCGTAATGTTGCTTTACGGGACATGGTTTGCTTATTATACGTGCTCCGTGTGATTCTGTAGGCTCTTCTCTCATCGTTAGCATCATGGTTATTATAATTACAGTACTATTATTCCCCCAGGGCCTCACAACCTGTGGGTCGTGGGTAAGCAACCACGGGACCCCAGCTGAGTCAGGCATTCCTTCCACTTACTTGTGCCGGGCTTCTCTCTGTTATCTTTCCTCTCGCCCTCCCTTGGTCAACTCTTGTTCTTTTCCAACCCCGAAGGTATTAGGTTATCCGAGGCCTAGGGAGTCTTTCACTTTCCCGCCTTAATTGGCCCTTGTCTCATCTTTCCTGCTCTCTCATTCTTCGAGGGGTCAGACCTCCCGTTTTCTTTTCATTGTATCTCCTGCCTTCTGCTCAAGGCCCTCAAGGAGGCAGGGTGTATGTAGCCCCACCACTTATGGTGCACCCTGGATTGTGCTACACCCCCAGGGGCTCACAGTATCTCCTGCCCTCTGCTCAAGGCCCTCAAGGAGGCAGGGTGTATGTAGCCCCACCACTTATGGTGCACCCTGGATTGTGCTACACCCTCAGGGGCTCACAGTATCTCCTGCCTTCTGCTCAAGGCCCTCAAGGAGGCAGGGTGTGTGTAGCCCCACCACTTATGGTGCACCCTGGATTGTGCTACACCCTGAGGGGCTCACAGTACCTCCTGCCCTCTGCTCAAGGCCCTCAAGGAGGCAGGGTGTGTGTAGCCCCACCACTTATGGTGCACCCTGGATTGTGCTACACCCTCAGGGGCTCACAGTATCTCCTGCCCTCTGCTCAAGGCCCTCAAGGAGGCAGGGTGTGTGTAGCCCCACCACTTATGGTGCACCCTGGATTGTGCACACCCTCAGGGGCTCACAGTATCTCCTGCCTTCTGCTCAAGACCCTCAAGGAGGCAGGGGGTGTGTAGCCCCACCACTTATGGTGCACCCTGGATTGTGCTACACCCTCAGGGACTCACAGTATCTCCTGCCTTCTGCTCAAGGCCCTCAAGGAGGCAGGGTGTGTGTAGCCCCACCACTTATGGTGCACCCTGTGGTGTATTCTTTGAATACACGGTACGAGAGATATAATTTTTATTGCTCTTTGCATGTTCATTTCTTCCTTCCTCTTTGCCAAACACCAACAGTGATCATCTGTTTTCTCCTTGTTGGGTATATCTCTCATGTCTTCATAAGTATGTTTCAGATATATAACTTCTGTGATCCACCTAGCGTCATCTAGTAGCAAACCTCTGAAGCTACTCAATTCCTCATCGTGCAAGAGGACTTACTTATCCATTTGGCTACCAGATCTCGTTACCATCGTCAGCTATTTTCTCCTTGAGCAAGAGGACTACGTCTACTGTTTCACTCACCATGCTGCGCTAATATCGCCTACTATCAACTCTTAGAAGACCATCCATCAAGAAGAAAATTATTTTTTGCTAAGTTGGTTATGCTGATATGTATACCTTTTGTTTCCTACCCCCACTCTCTCCCCTTCCTAGGACCTTCCGTGCTTCGTTGAGCTGCTCTCACTTCTTAGTCGGCAGTCGTAGTAATCAGTTAAGGCTCAACCAGAGCCAGCCTCCTGACCTAACGAGGCATTTTTTTTTAATTCCACGCC
Source organism: Meconema thalassinum (assembly GCA_946902985.2). NCBI lineage: Eukaryota > Metazoa > Arthropoda > Insecta > Orthoptera > Tettigoniidae > Meconema > Meconema thalassinum. Next base: position 23,155,919 of record OX336389.2, on the reverse strand, counting down.
ATGTTGGAACTTTAGGCATCAGTGAGGAACTTCACCTTCGCCATGCAACAAAGATAAGTACCTGCTTCAAGTTTTAACCTCATCTTCATGATTTTACCTACCACATGCTTTTAACTATCTTTTATAGGCAGTGTGAAATTACTTATTTTGGGGCAAAATCATCCTCCGCTGGATTTTCCATGTTGAGCTTTTGTTTAATCAAGCTAATCTTAGTGAAAGCAGCATTTCTTATGCTTGCCAAATGAGAAATCTTCTCACTACGTGGGATATTATCTAATACCCACTGTCTGTAATTTACAAAGCAAGTTCCTCCGCTGGATTTACATTAGCCCCATTTCACTACTAAGATTGTTCTGGAACTTTCCAGATTCGGTACTCAATCTACGAGTCCTGCCGTCATGTATTTCTCACGTACTTGGGAGAATTCTGTTTAAAACTAAATTACTACAATAGTGAATTTTCATCCACCGCTGGAACATTCTATGGCGCATTTAATTGTAAATCAAAACTGTTTCAAGAAATAGACTCTCACCTATATAGTGCAATCAGTTCTTCCTATAGTTGCAATAACTTTCTTTTCCACAAACTTTGTGTCTCCATAGTGAACATTTCATATGTTTCAATGAACTATAGTGCAAACCAGTGCTTGCTCAACTTTTCTACCGCGTCGCGATCGTTCGCTTATATTCAAATAAGGCCATGAACATTTTCCTCAATTCCCATTTCTCTTTCCTAAACCTCGCACTAACAATCTGCAATAAACTTTTAATCTAGGTCTATTCCAATAAGGTGTCATTCCAAGAAGTGCCCTTCCATTTTTGTTGGTTTATCATTAAGTATCTCTGTATAATCTTTGTGATACGTGTCTAGCACACGTTTCAAATTTACATTGTTCCTCCCTTCAAAATCAGGGAAAACAATTCTCTAAACTCTTGAGCGAGTCATGTTCAGGTTTCACGAAATGGAAACTGCCCCATTTTTCTCGTGATTCCTAATTAAACATAGGAAGTCTAGAAACTTCCTTTTCACGTTCTCCAGGTTTCACTGTAAGTGACCTGCCCTTTTTGTATAATTCTCATATATTAATTCTGTATAAATATAAGAAGTTGTAGGAACTTCTATTTTATTTTTCACGTTGTTATTATTGTTATTTTCAAAGTTGTCACTTTTTCTAGAACATTCTCTCCAGAATTTCTTAAGGTGCACTTTTTGTACTTCAATTCACGTTCAGGCTTTAATTGTTTTATTGCTCATTTGTTTAAATCTTATAAAGATTTTGGAAACATGTAAGGTTTGAAACCTTGTAAATTGTCAATTGCCTGGAGCAACTGTCTGATGTTAAGAGGTCTGCGACCCTATTTGTTAAAAAGGTTCAAATGAACTATGTTTATTAAAATTATATTGCATAATTGTTAATTTCATCAAACTTTTTCTAATTGTAAAATAAACAAATTTTTTCCCTTCGCTTTTTCATTTGCGAATATAAGGTTTAGGCAAAATCCTGTCTTCCTTGACTCTCCTCACTCAATGACATTAAAATCTTTAATAGGGCTTTCACCATTTGTTGCATTTGAGCAAGAACTCTTAATTTTCACCTTACTAAAGTTCTTCTTAGCGTTAATAGCTAATTCTAATTGGCCAGTAAGGCAAGTAAAGTTCGCTAAGCCAACTACCTGCTTGTGGAGACCCTCTCCGAAAACTTATGGTCAGTTTTCTAAAAAATAAGTGTTTCTTTTTGTCTAAACTTTTAGCCGGCTCCTCGCTGAGTAAAAGCTTAGCCATTGTCCAATGCAACCATTGGTTCATTTACCAAGATTACCCAATAAGGCATAATCCTTTATCATATTCCTTCTCAGAGACACTTGGTCGCCCTTACAGGAACTCCATAATTTTGGAAATTGAAAATACCAAGCTTGAGTTAAATCATTGGCATTCTTCGAATTACTTTGTAAAACCTAATTTCTTTGAGAAGACATACAGCAAATTTGTTCCTCTCAGTCTTGCCAGACCATCACCCTTCCCCATAGTACTTTTATACATGCTCGGGGGGAAATGTACTAAAGCCTCTCTCTTGCAAACCGCCCAAGTCCTAGCTGCGGTTCCCGTTAGCCTCGACCAAGCTCGTACCTACTTTGGGTATCCGAGAGTTAATTTCTATTGGCAACTGCTTCTAAGTGTATTTAAACCTCAACTTATTAATTTTGTGGGACTCTCCTCCTATTTTTCTATCCTTCTTTTCCAAATCCCAAATCTACTTCCTTCTCTTAATCATCTTCCCTTGGTGGGTGGGTTATTCCCTAGCCTATAATCTACCCACCCTGGATTGTGCTACACCCTCAGGGGCTCACAGTATCTCCTGCCTTCTGCTCAAGGCCCTCAAGGAGACAGGGTGTGTGTAACCCCACCAGTTATGGTGCACCCTGGATTGTGCTATACCCTCAGGGGCTCACAGTATCTCCTGCCTTCTGCTCAAGGCCCTCAAGGAGGCAGGGTGTGTGTAGCCCCACCACTTATGGTGCACCCTGGATAGTGCTATACCTTCAGGGGCTCACAGTATATCCTGTCTTCTGCTCAAGGCCCTCAAGGAGGCAGGGTGTGTGTAGCCCCACCACTTATGGTGCACCCTGGATAGTGCTACACCCTCAGGAGCTCACAGTATCTCCTGCCTTCTGTCAAGGCCTTCAAGGAGGCAGGGTGTGTGTAGCCCCCACCACTTCCGGTGCACCCTGGATTGTGCTACACCCTCAGGGGCTCACAGTATCTCCTGCCTTCTGCTCAAGGCCCTCAAGGAGGCAGGGTGTGTGTAGCACCACCACTTATGGTGCACCCTGGATAGTGCTACACCCTCAGGGGCTCAAGTCTGGTGAGTTCGGGGTGTTGTCGACCCCGAGGGATTCCTGAGCTGGGTCCGGTTCTTTCCCCTTTTTTCCATTGCCTTTGGGGCGGGCTCTCTCTTCTTTCCATTTCCTATCTGCCTTTCATGGCTCTCCTTCTTTCCAAGTCCCTCAATCGTCCTTTTCGAGGGATGAGGGGATTTATTTCCCCTTTCTTTTATTTCCTTTACTCTTCTTTCCTTTTCCTTTTCTTGTTCTAGTTTGTAAGCTGTAGATAGACTACAGTAGTTTAGGTATAGTTTTCACGATCACCCAAACAATTAGGGGCCGATAGCCTAGATGTTAGGCCCTTTAAAACAACAATTATCATCATCATCATCATTATTATTATTATCGGCTGGGTCGCCTCCGTGGTGTAGTGGCCAGCGTGCTTAGCTGCCAGCCCGGAGGTCCGAGGTTCGATTCCCGGCTCTGCCACGAAATTTGAAAAGTGGCATGAGGAATGGAACGAGGTCTACTCAGCCTCGGGTGGTCCAAATGAGTAGAGGGAGTTCGATTCCCACCTCAACCATCCTCGAAGTGGTTTTCCGTGGTTTTCCACTTCGTCTTCGGGCAAATGCCGGGATGATGCCTACTGTCACGCCACGGCCGCCTCCTTCCCTCTTCATTGCCTATCCCTCCCACTCTTCCCATGCCTCATGAGGCCCCCTGTTCGCATTGCAGGTGAGGCCGCCTGTGCGAGGCGCTAGTCCCGCCTGCCCAGTTGTATCCTCCTACCCGATGTCAAGCTCCGGGACACTGCCCGTAGAGGCGGGAAAGGTGGGATCCCTCGCTGAGTCCGTGGGAAAAGCCTATTTCGCGAGATCTCTTATTTGATACTCCTGGCTTAAATCGCTTCGTGTTAATTGCACAATTAGATCCTGTGTTCGGTCAGCCACCATCCTGAATATATGATGAGGCTAGCTTGGGCTTCTTTAATACTAATTTTGGATATTGTAGCCGAGAATATCTAGATAGAGTTATTTATCTTGCAATAATACTTTTCATAACTGAACATGCACACTAACGACTGTACACGTGGCCTTGTATGCCTACGGTAGTCAAAACAACCGACTCTCATACATTAAAATGGCAGCTGCGCGAACTATTATCTTATAACATTAAAATCGAAAATTCAGAATGAAATTTGCTAATTGACGCGAATCTTGGTAAGAAGTGACCGACTGAATGCTGTAAGATGGCAACACTGTAAAATGGCTTCAAAACTATATTTTCTCATAAATCAACTTAATTTATTTTAAAATTCAAAAGTAGGCTAAAGATTAAGTGGTTTCGTAACTAAACATTGCCTATACTAGTTCAGCTCTATTACACTATAAAGGCAGATAGGTCATCAACTCCAAGGAGTTTACTTGTGGCAGAATAATCAGCCCCACGTCATCCTTCCCTCGTTAGCACCGTGCCATACCGTTGCCCAATAGGTCACCAAGAGCTTCTCATCCTTCCTCTGTTAACACCACGCCAAGCCGTGCCGTGCCGTGCCGTTGCCCAATAGGTCACTACGATCTGCTCATCCTTCCCCTGTTAACACCACACCACGCTGTGCCGTGCCGTGCCGTGCCATTGCCCAATGGGTCACTACGATCTGCTCATCCTTCCCCTGTTAACACCACACCACGCTGTGCCGTGCCGTGCCGTGCCATTGCCCAATGGGTCACTACGATCTGCTCATCCTTCCCCTGTTAACACCACACCACGCCGTGCCGTGCCGTTGCCCAATAGGTCACCACGATCTGCCCATCCTTCCCCTGTTAACACCACACCACGCCGTGCCGTGCCATTGCCCAATGGGTCACCACGATCTGCTCATCCTTCCCCTGTTAACACCACACCACGCCGTGCCGTGCCATTGCCCAATGGGTCACCACGATCTGCTCATCCTTCCCCTGTTAACACCACACCACGCCGTGCCGTGCCGTTGCCCAATCAGTCACCACGATCTGCTCATCCTTCCCCTGTTAACACCACACCACGCTGTGCCGTGTCGTGCCGTGCCATTGCCCAATGGGTCACTACGATCTGCTCATCCTTCCCCTGTTAACACCACACCACGCCGTGCCGTGCCGTTGCCCAATAGGTCACCACGATCTGCTCATCCTTCCCCTGTTAACACCACACCACGCCGTGCCGTGCCATTGCCCAATGGGTCACCACGATCTGCTCATCCTTCCACTGTTAACACCACACCACGCCGTGCCGTGCCATTGCCCAATGGGTCACCACGATCTGCTCATCCTTCCCCTGTTAACACCACACCACGCTGTGCCGTGTCGTGCCATTGCCCAATAGGTCACCACGATCTGCTCATCCTTCCCCTGTTAACACCACGCCGTGCCGTGCCGTTGCCCAATAGGTCACCACGATCTGCTCATCCTTCCCCTGTTAACACCACACCACGCCGTGCCGTGCCATTGCCCAATGGATCACCACGATCTGCTCATCCTTCCCCTGTTAACACCACACCACGCCGTGCCGTGCCATTGCCCAATGGGTCACCACGATCTGCTCATCCTTCCCCTGTTAACACCACGCCGTGCCGTGCCATTGCCCAATGGGTCACCACGATCTGCCCATCCTTCCCCTGTTAACACCACGCCGTGCCGTGCCATTGCCCAATGGGTCACCACGATCTGCTCATCCTTCCACTGTTAACACCACACCACGCCGTGCCGTGCCATTGCCCAATGGGTCACCACGATCTGCTCATCCTTCCCCTGTTAACACCACACCACGCTGTGCCGTGTCGTGCCGTGCCGTTGTCCAATAGGTCACCACGATCTGCTCATCCTTCCCCTGTTAACACCACGCCGTGCCGTGCCGTTGCCCAATAGGTCACCACGATCTGCTCATCCTTCCCCTGTTAACACCACACCACGCCGTGCCGTGCCATTGCCCAATGGGTCACCACGATCTGCTCATCCTTCCCCTGTTAACACCACACCACGCTGTGCCGTGTCGTGCCGTGCCATTGCCCAATGGGTCACCACGATCTGCTCATCCTTCCCCTGTTAACACCACACCACGCCGTGCCGTGCCGTTGCCCAATCAGTCACCACGATCTGCTCATCCTTCCCCTGTTAACACCACACCACGCTGTGCCGTGTCGTGCCGTGCCGTTGCCCAATAGGTCACCACGATCTGCTCATCCTTCCCCTGTTAACACCACGCCGTGCCGTGCCGTTGCCCAATAGGTCACCACGATCTGCTCATCCTTCCCCTGTTAACACCACACCACGCCGTGCCGTGCCATTGCCCAATGGGTCACCACGATCTGCTCATCCTTCCCCTGTTAACACCACACCACGCTGTGCCGTGTCGTGCCGTGCCATTGCCCAATGGGTCACCACGATCTGCTCATCCTTCCCCTGTTAACACCACACCACGCCGTGCCGTGCCGTTGCCCAATAGGTCACCACGATCTGCTCATCCTTCCCCTGTTAACACCACGCCGTGCCGTGCTAATCTTTGTGTTTATAGTTACAATATAACAACTATTGGTTTTTATGAAATATAGCTCATTAATATGTCCGTGTCAGTGTTGAGGAATCAGCTCTTAAGCGTATTGTTTTTGTCTTTATTTCTCTTACGCTATTAGGAATGATTTGTTCCTCTCCTTAACGCTCTGAGGGTTGAATTGTAGATTTGTGGAAGTGCACAACTTTGATTCACCCCCGTGTGCCATAGCTGTTTGGTCCAGGTGTCAACTGGTTGTGAAAGTGCGAGTCATAATGGTGGTTGTAACAGCAGCAGAGATACCGTATCAGTGAAGTGTTTGCTCGTAATGAATGGAAAGGCTGGGTAATGGGCAATGGGTAGGGCAGAGCCGCTGCACGAGACTTGGATCTGGAGCAGGAGCATGACCCACTAGAGTGCATACCTCAAGCTCATTGGGCCACTCATACATTCGGTACCGGCACCGGTACTGGAACTCATGGTCTTTTCGCATTAACGATAAATGCGACAACAAATATTTTGAAGCGATTTTGCGATACCTTTACGAATCATGTGTTTCTGGTTCAGAAAATAAGGCTATTATGTTCGCGAATTAAAGCGATAAGGCCATTTTAAAGTGAAATTCAATTATTTCGCGATAAGCTTGATATTACAGCGAAATCTGTAGTCAATAATGGGCTTGGAATTTTGTTTCAAGATTCTGTATGAAAAGAAAGCGAAGAGCGAACATAGATTCAACAAGTTGAAATAATTCAGTCACTGCTAGTAGGCCTACTCTATTAAAATTAATGCAACATCAGGAATATAATAAAATAATATTGGATGCTTAAAGTAATGTATACATCTACCTTTCTAATAAACAATTCAGAACCACAATTATGAAACCTATAATAATTCATTTTAGAATTTCATTAAAGCGAAATTAAAGCGATACAGCAATATCTATTTCGCGAAATAACGCGAAAATTAGTGCGAAAAAATCATGCCTCTTCTCATGTGCCATGAGATAAGGAAGCCATGTGGATGAATCTTACAACACCTTCCTTGTGTCCATCCCGTCCCCTAGGCTGAAAGTTGTTGGTCGTATATTGAATTAACATTCATATCCCGTCACCGAAAGGCTCCGTGGCTTAGGTGGTAGCACGCCAGCCTCTCGCCGCTGGATCCGTGGTTCAAATCCCGGTCACTCCATGCGAGTTTTGTGCTGGACAAAAGTGGAGGCAGACAGGTTTTCCCTGTCACCATTTCATTCCAGCAACACTCTCCCCTATCATTTCATTTCATCTGTCATTAATTTAATCATTGCCTCCGAGGAGTGCGACAGGCTTCGGCAGCCGGCACAGTTCATATCTTCGCCGCTAGATGGGGGCCTTCATTGATTCCTTCCCTGACCCAGTCGGTCGACTGGAACAGGCTGTGGATTTTCATTTTGATCCCGTCACGGAAGGAAAGTGAGCCTCTCACCGTCTAAATTACACCAACACGATGATCCTTGAACAATTGAGCGATCAACCATAAAATCATCGCAGATTCCCGGCTCTGCCAAGAAATTGAATTCTGGTCTGAGGGCTGAAACGGGGTACACTCGACCTCGTGAGACAAAACTGAGAGAAGGCGGGTTTGATTCCCACCTCAGCCATTCTGGAAGTGGTTTCCCTTGGTTTCCAACTTTTACTCCAGACGAATGCCAGGATGGTTCTTAAATTAAGGCCACGGCCGCCTCCTTCCCAATCCTCATCTGAATTACAACTACACACACTAATACAGCCATCTCAATCTCACAGGTTATCAGACAAAATCCACACACACACCCAAGAGTTGGGGGCTACATGACCACGATGTCGCAAAGCCCCTAAGTGAATCAACAACAACAACGACAAATACGTTCGGGAGAGCGGTCTATCCATGAATCTGACAAAAGTGTACGATACTTGAGGGGGGGGGGGGGGGGAGAGGGGAACGAAAATATGTACGTTCGTCAGTTTTCCCTTCGTTATTACCCGATTTGCAAAATCAAAATGAATTTTACTTCTGGCACTTTCCATATACTGTAGGTTTTTAATAACACAACTTTTGTTGGTTAATTTCTGGAAGAAAGAATTCATCTGCTTCTGGTGATGGAGCACGGGGAGGGGAGGGGGGGACGTTTACTGGCATTTTAGCGAACGTGGAGGACCCATACTTAGGAATCAATATTATCACATCCCTTGTCGAGGAGAAGGCACAGCAATGAAGAGTAGGATGTAGGATGTAGGATGTGCTTGTCGTCTCCGTGCACGTCCTGCTAATTGTCCCACCCTGCTCTTCCTCGCCTCTTTGCATTACATAAATAACTTGTACCTAGGTTTATTTTAGCGATACGAATATTGACACCAGCCCACAACAAACATCCTCGTCCAGGATAAATCCAAGTTTGAGACAAATGTTTAACCAGAGAGCTCGAGGAGAGCCCGGGAAGTGGGAACGGTGGCGCATCTCACTAACAAATACTGCCTCGTCTTGGCACCATCGTCTGTCCCAGGTTCGATTCCCGGCACTGCCACTTTTACTCCAGGTAATTGTCGGATTAACCCAGCCTCAGGGGGAGCAATCCAGCTCAACTCTGTGCCGGTCCCAAACCCGAAGAAATGGGGAGGGTGAATGGCTGGTTGAGGAGTCCCAAACGGAGATACTGATGCCGAATAAGTATCTCTGGTAAATTTTGGAAAATACTCAAGTTGGTAGGCTTGCTTACCTACGAAACCAGCAAATCCTACCCCTCACGAGGATGGGTGAGGGCTAAGATCCGGCGCCTTAAATCGGGATCATTTCGGCTAAGGAATGGTAACCCTAACAGAAGGTTCTCTGGTCCTCCATGTTGGGGGTCGTGCTCAGGGCTAACAACCCGGCCACGGAAAAAACAAAAGTTACGAGGCAACACTACAGAGACAGCCGGACAGATAACCTGACGAGATGTAATAAGGGAGGATGTGCGGACGCTGGAGGAGATGGACGGCTGCCAGGGTCCTTCATGGACTGTAGTGCCAGGAGAGTGAGAGACCACTACCTGCTTCGTAAATTAGAATAACAACCTCTATAGTAAAAACATCGATGTGCATGGGACTGGTGACCATGTTGTCTGTGGTCTTGGGATCCACAGATCCTGGGGATCCATTCCCGGTATCTGGTCTGAAGGTTGTAATGGGGTTTACTCCCACCTCAGTGGTTTCCCACTTCAACTCCAGAAAAATGCTGGGATATTCCTAGTTCCTAGCATTGATTACACTTGTACAGCCATCATCGTGGAACAGCCTGCTTTACGTTAGTTGCGTGGAGTAAAATGGTAGAGGTGGAAATCAAACCCGCAATCTACCAGCTTCGTTGGTCTAGTTAATGTGCATTCAGCTACATCTCGATAACTAGATGGTTTTCTAGTTGAAAAAGGAATTTTTGACGTTGAGTACAGAATATCTTTACCATTTCCTAGATCGCATTCGTTAAGAAGTTAGGCCTATCTGCAGTGGGAATACCAGGACGTCATGTGCTTTAGTGGGCTCTAGGAGCGAATACAATGTCGACCCATTCGTATTTCCTTGAGACGCCTGCGATTAAGACAGTAGCTGCTGCTTGGTTCATCTATTGTAAACGAAGCCATAATCAGTCAAGATAAATAGAGACTCTGGTTCCAAAAGTCCTGGTTTCAGGGTGATTATGCAGGGGTGGATAATGTATAAGCTACAGAGTTTATAGCTATTAGATTATGATTATAGCCTATCATACGAATCATCTCTTAAATCGCTTGAATAGGATACGAAAAATAGGCTATATATTTTTTAAATTTCGAAATGATTTCATGTTGAAATTTTGAAAACAATATTAAACAGGAGAGTGGTACGAGGACTGGAACGGGGTCTACTCAGCCTCTGAATAGAGATTCGCTGTTCTTAGCATCATTGCTCTCGGGTGATTTGATCGCCATAAAATACATTTGAAATATTTCAAAATCACATGGCCGCCATGTTGTTTTGTTTTACTCAGGATTTTGAAAATCACGTATATGTGCTTAGTTAATAGTCCTCTATCACTATAAAATAATCAGTTTGATTGCTTGAATAGTTTCGGAGATATTGTGAACATGTGGAATATATTGTATGGGCGCCATGTTGGATTGTTGCATGTATACGCTATAGATCTACTGCATATGCAAGCAGATGCATATTCTAAAGATAGTTCATTATGCTAATCTGTATTTCTATTGTTTGGCTACGACACGAGCAATACAAATGAGGTTTAAAGATTTTTTACAGCCACCATGTTTAATCTCAGGTAAAATTCCAGTGGCGGCTGATAATAATTCAAATTTGCAATCAAATCCTTCAAACGTTGCAGGTATAGACACTGCATATTTTATCTACAGGCCTAAGTTTCAAAATCACAGTATTTAACTGTGTAATTGTACAAGGTCGCCTCCGTAGCGTAGCGGTCAGCATGGTTAGCTGCCGCCCTGGAGGTCCTGGGTTCGATTCCCGGCTCTGCCACGAAATTTGAAAAAGTGGTACGAGGACTGGAACGGGGTCTACTCAGCCTCGGGTGGCCCAAATGAGTAGAGGGGGTTCGATTCCCCCTCAGCCATCCTCGAAGTGGTTTTCCGTGGTTTCCCACTTCGTCTTCGGGCAAATGCCGGGATGGTACCTTCTTCAAGGCCACGGCCGCCTCCTTCCCTCTTCCTCGCCTATCCATCCTAACCATCCCTTACCCTCCCTCATGAGACCCCTGTTCGCTTTGCAGGTGAGGCCGCCTGGGCGAGGTGCTAATCCCACCTCACCAGTTATATCCCTTCCGATTCGATGTTCCCAGCTCTAGGACACTGCCCGTAGAGGCGGTAGTGGTGAGTTCCCTCGCTGAGTCCATGGGTTCCAAGGTTAGTAGAAGAGAGGTTGGCTCGTAACTTGCCTTCCGCTGGCAGTAGGGTGGGGGTAACGCGTCATCGAGCCTGCGAGAGGCACCCCAGTCTCCATTTACAGAGTGGACAGAGGAAACTACGTGTTTTATTTACTTGTTTGTCAATAGAGTATTTATTTTGTTCAAGATATGAATTGTGTTACGTGGTGTATTATACATTAATAAACAGGTGAATATTATGTAAATTAATTACTATGGAATCTATCTTTGCATATTTTAGCCCATGGGTAAGTTGTTTCTTTACGTTGGGTTTTCTTTTCTTTCAGTTGTTTAAGATGCCGGGAAAAATTTGCAGTTTTGCAATCTGCAAAAGTAATTCGGAAATTGTTAAGAAAACGGGAGAAAAAATATCTTTCATCAGATTTCCATAGGATGCTAATCGTAGGAATACGTGGGTGCAGAAATGCCATAAGAAAGATAAATTCGATCCGAATAAAAAATGAATTTGCAGCAGACATTTCATACCAAGTAATTTTGAATACGAAATTCGAACTCGACTGACACATACTCACCCTAGAATATTAAAAAATACGTTAATACAGTACCTTCTTGAAATTTACTGCCTCAAACACAGAGCCAAGACACAACTTCACGTACATAACGCTCCCAGAAAAAAGAAAACCAACAATTACTGAACGAAATATTGGATTCGACATTTTCCTGTGACAATGATGCCGTCGTCAATGACGTCAATGTCAATGATACTGATACAAAATATGACGATCTTCTCATTAAATACAACGCATTACTTGAAGGGACCAAAAATCTGAAGGAAAACATGCAACACTTAGAGACTAGAGCCAACTGTTTGTAATCAAGAAACGTGGAATTAGAGAATTGAATTCAGCAGTATGAATGTGATTTTGACAAGAAAATTAAATATACGTTTAAAGATTTATTGACACCAAATCAAGTCGACATTGTTAGGAAACAGAAAACAAAGGCAAGATGGACAAACGATATTTAAGCTTCCGAGCAAACAAGTATACCAGAGTCACACTGACATGTACATTACCTGGATTATCAACTTTCAAGCGCTGGGCAGGCAATGTTGAATTACGAAACGGTTTATTGAAAAACGTAATAGAAGTAATGAAAATTAGTGTATTAAAAAGAAGAATGGTCGAGCGAGAGTCACTGTTCTTTCTTTCGTCGAAATGAAAGTGTCATCACTCTATGGATATGATGCTAAAGCAGACGAAGTCGTGGGCCCACATATATACATGAGAGTTGTAATGGCAAGAGGGTTATTTCAGAACTGGAAGCAACCTGTGTACATTAATTTAGACAAGATGTCGAAAGACATTATTATAAATGAAGCGGTTATGTCACTACATAATATAGAATACGATGTAGTTTCGGACTGTGGCGGGGGGAATATGGCACTGTGGAAAGAACTCGGTATTACCATTGAAACTACACACTCCGTGCATCCGATGACAGAGGAAAACATCTACTTTTTCGCAGACGCACCTCACCTGCTTCAATTAATTCGTAATGTGGTTGGCGAAAGTGAGAATGACATTCCGCGGGGTCACCAACATCGTGGTGCTGTTATCAGTGACAGTTTTGCTGACTCCGAGAGTGGCGGAAATGAAGACGAACGTGCAGGCACCAATGGACAGCAATGGCAGCATTATAAATAATAATGCAGTGCTTAGTGAAGCAATGGGATAGGTGGATCTGCGCCTGTTGGAGATATAGTCGGCTGTGAGTATGTTTGTATATATCAGTTTTATTATGTTGAAGGAGGTGTATAATTAAATTAGTCATGTAATTAAGCGTTCAGCATCATCTATTATTCACAACAATTCAATAGTTGACACTCTGAATTGGTTGATGCCCTTAAAAATATTATTTACTGAGCTCGTAATGCGCTACGGACTAACGACTGATTCAAACGCAGCAGGCCCGTGACGTATTCCCGCGCGCTCTCCCATTGGCCGAGAGTTATGAGCCAACCTGTATTCTACAAACCTTGCATGGGTTCCACCAACCTGGAGGGTAAACGACTAAAAAAAATAAAAAAAATGTACAAGACCCGCATTACAACTTGGACACGATTTAATTTGCCACCGCGAAATAAACAGCTAAAATGAAACGAACAAGTTGTCCTACCGTCAAGCTGTTGGCCTCTCACCAAGGTGGACCGGGTTCGATTCCCGGTCAATGCATGTGAGATTTTCGACGTGAAATGCCATGTCCTGTGGTTCGGATTCCACGTAAAAAGGAGGTCCCGTGGCTCATGATCGTATGATTAACGGTCACGTAAAACTATAAGCTTCCTTGCTTTTGTTGCCTCTACCTCAGGGTAATCAGTGCCCCAACACAACACATGCAAAGCCAAGGCCACCAAGGCAAACTAGCCTTTATTGGCCACGGTGCTGGCCCGTGTGGCGTGGCACGGCCGACTGAATATAAGCTGCGCTCTATACCGGCCTTGACATTCCCAGTTAGAACCCATGTATAACATGTAATTGGAAAGTTTCTACTCGTTGCCGGTAGAGCGCACTCCTCTCCCATTATAGGCGCGATAAGGAATCAGCTGTACAGTACGTATATTAAATGTGTAATCTCAAGAACCACTGGATGGATTTTGATGCTGCTTTCACCATTCTGTAAAGGTAATCTCGAGGAAGATTTGTGTAGAAAATAATTTATTTATGACCAAAGGGAGCCAAGCAGTAACGATTTCAGTGAAAAGGTCGAAAAAATAGCCTGGCGTCCGTGCGCTTTTTAAGCTTACGCTGGGCGAACCGTTAAAAATATCATTATATTATGAGTGTAAGAATTGTTCAGCGTGAGAAATTCTACAAAAAAGTCCGCGAGAGCATATCTCTATCTTCGATACATCGCCCACTATAAGTGTTTTTAGTTTGGACGGGAGGGGCATTTGGCTTGCACCTCGCCATTCTTAAATTACGTCTGACAGGAATTCCTTGCACATTCATAACTGTTCCCGGGCGAAGCCGGGGCGGGTTGCTAGTGACACTATATAATTATTATCATTATAATTTCCGCATTATCAAAATTAAAATTATATCACAAAATAAAATAGCGTGCTAATAAATCTAAGAGAAATTAGACATACCTTGCACCTTCTTGGGGTACAAGGACACTACTCCAGCACCGTCTCATTAAAAGGAAAGAGAGGATCAAAATTACAGTCGGGAACAAGTAGCAGCTAATCGTGTGTTGTGTTTTGTGCTAAGAGATCTTTCGACAAATTATCAGATACCGTGTGCCTTCTTTTTCACGAAGCAGCTGTCAGGACGGGACTTACATAAACTCCTGCTGGACGTTATTCTCGAGGTTGAACAATGCGGTTTCATAATTATAATAACTGTCTCTGATAATCACAAAACTAACACTACAATGATGAGGCATTTAGGGGGAGGGAATTTGCAACCAATGGTCAATCACCCATACGACGAGTCTAGGAATGTATTCCCTAGTTTTGATCATTGTCACATTCTAAAAAAAAAACTAAAAAAAACATTAGAACGCAGTTTCTGTAACGAGAGATGACTGATGGTACTGGAATAATTTCAGGTAAATACTTGTCATTTCTATACACAATGCAAAAGGGTGAGATCGTCAAACCGGTCAGACACCTCACTAAAAACACATCGAACCCACTAAATTTGAAAAAATGAATGTTCGGCGTGCCAAGGAAGTGTTCTCGTCAGAAGTTATTGGTGCCATTAGTACACTGAAAGAAAATATAGGCATGCACCCGGAAGCGTACACATTCATGGACGCAGAAGCAACCATTTTTTTAAACGTTAATAAATGGTTCGCTATGCATGACGTAAGCATCACATATCATCATATTCAGTCTAGAAATCCAGATAAAGGGCATATTTTCTCATTAAATGTCAGTCGCCTAAACTGGCTAGAGGAATATTTTCTTTCTTACCTTGAAACTTTGAAAGCTGCTAGTAACGCTGCTAGAAAGGACTTCCTGAGTTCTGAGACTTATGAAGCTACCTATACAATTAATCACGGATTCAGCTGTCCAGTGCATAAGGTATCTTCTAAAAATGGGTAGAGGAAAGTCGCCAAATATGGGGAGTTTTTTTTATAGGGCTCACATTAGACATAAGAAGGAACGGAATAATTTTGGTTTTCTCACCAATGTAAACCTCAGGCGATATACTATGTATATTACAAATATGGGCACGTTTGATGTTGTAATACCCTCTGATATTATTGTTAACTTTAAAAGTGAACTTTCCCCGTATTAGGCAACCGGGTTTCGTAATATGGGGAGGTGAGAAACCTCACGGTTTTTATTTGTAATAGGTACACTGAATAGTATACCCTACTAATTAAAGCATTAATTCTGACATTTTTTTTCGTGTGGCCTCCTGAGAGGCCGAGTGCAGGTCTTTCTAGTCGACGCCCGTGGGCGACCTGCGTGTCAGGATGAGAGATGGAATGGATGATGATGAATGAAACTGGGCAAGGATGTGGAAGGAAGTGGCCGTGGCCTGTTAGGAGGTACCGTCTCAGCATTTGCCTGGTGTTGAAAAATGGGAAACCACGGAAAATCATTTCAAGGACGGCCGACGGTGGGGCTCGAACACACGCGTCTACCGAGTCAGCAGAGAGCTTGGCCCCATGGCCTAACGCTGCGCTTTAGCCAGCGTAGCCACTACTGTCGGTAATTCTGACAATGTAATGAAATCATGAACACAAATAGTACAAAAATACAAAAATGAATATTTTAAGTAAATAACAGTCCTAGTTTCCTGTTGCCGAACTTCCAAACCGTTCAGCAGAAAAATGCATAAACTTTAATGAAAACCGAGTGATTCTGATCGAATTCAACTGTAACGAGGTGCAAGGTATGTCTAATTTCTCTTAGATTTATTAGCATGCCATTTTATTTTGTGATATAATTTGCATTTTGATATTGTGGGAATTATAATGATAATATAATGGTGTCACTAGCAACCCGCCCCGGCTTCGCCCGGGAACAGTTATGAATGTGCAAGGAATTCCTGTCAGACGTAATTTAAGAATGGCGAGGTGCAAGCCAAATCCCCCTCCCGTCCAAACTAAAAACACTTATAGTGGGCGATGTATCGAAGATAGAGATATGCTCACGCGGACTTTTTTGTACAATTTTTCATGCTGAACAATTCTTACACTCATAGTATATTGATATTTTTAACGGTTTGTCCAGCGTAAGCTTAAAAAGCGCACGGACGTCAAGTTCTTTCTTCGACCTAATCACTGAAATCTAAAATCGTTACTGCTTGGCTCCCTTTGATCATAAATAAAGTATTTTCTACACAAATCTTCCTCGATATTACCTGTACAGAATGGTGAAAGCCGCATCAAAATCCATCCAGTGGTTCTCGAGATTACCCGTGATATCCAAGGATCGGGGACTTTGTTTTACACTAAGTAGAGATAAGTCTTAGTCGTGCAATGCTTGGTGAACAGCGCTGTGTGAGCAGTTGAGTAACTAACAAGATTTCATGAAAAAGGTCTCATGGTCTAGGCCGGTATGAGCGCATTCAGTCGGCCGTGGGCGTGGCTCACTCATTCAGGAGAGCGCCGTTAGAGCGTATGTCAGTTCGCGCGCTCGTTCAAATGCATGCTGAATAAGACATGCTTGCTATTTCCTTGCAATTGAAATTTAATACACACTGTCATGGAGAGGGCCATGGCACACTGGCACTAACTCAATTGAATTAGCCGTCAATATATTAAAGATTATTGCGTAGCTTCATTATTCAAACGTTCACTTTGATCACACTAGATAGTCTATAAAAACTTAATTTCAAAATTTTGGACAGCCGCCATTTTGAGGTTGTGAAAACAATTTAATTCAATTAGATGCCAGTACATTATGACTTGTATAAACATTTACCTACCAAGTATCACTGTTCTAGGATACCGTACTTAATTCGCGAGAAAATTGCATTTCTATATTTTGAGATCACTTGGCCGCCATGGTACTGGTAGTTTTGAACTCAACAGGTTTTTAAAGTGTCACATAACAGAACGTACCTTTGTATTCCCTATCACCACACCCAATTTCAGGGTGATATCGGAGATATAGAATGCCACGAAGTTATATTGGTGAATCGTATTATCATTTGAAAGGCACGGGGTGTTATACTCTGTGAGCTGCCAGAATAGGATTGACAGTTCTCGCCTCACCATGTGGTCTGAGAACGAGGTTGCCAAACTGTACAAGTCAGAGATACAGCTGACCAGGCACTGAAGCACGTAGGCTGTAATATTGCAACGCAGAGTATTATGACATCAACTATGCGAACATGGATTGGTCAAGAGGCAGAGGGGTGATGACTGACGTGGAATTTCCGGCGAAATGTCAATCCTATTCAGGCAGCTCACAGAATATAGTATGCCTTTACTGAGTTTCATTCAATTCGCTTCGGCTGTTTAGATTTCATTAGGGGGGGATATACACAAATACAGACAAAAGGTGATCTCATAACTCTCCCTTTTCACAAGAAGAAAATAAGCTAAAAATAGGACCAATATTTCGAGCTGCCACAATTTACAATTTTTGGAAATAATTGAACAATTTAGATACATGTGCACTTAACTCTGAGTAAGATTATATGTATCACGTTTCACTGCGTTCGGTTAATTAGACTGCTAAATGAGTAATTTTGAAATGTTTAAATATAGCAAGTTGCCTTTGTGTTTATGAAGTTTTCAAAGTCACAGGTAGGCTGTGTACTTATATACTATACTATAGTCTGTGATATAGTCGGGGACAGCTTAAATGAGTTACTAGATCAAGACAGGGTAGGCAACATTAACAGCCGTCCCCTATGCCTACGTAAATGTTGGTTTATGGTTGCATTTCTTGAAGGTAAGTTGTTTTCAGGTGCGAGCACATTGTCGCCAACCCTGCTTAAAAACCCGCCATCTCCAAAGACCATAATACCAGTAAAATTCCGTACGTCACAGTTGCCGACATGTTTCTGGCAATAACTCCCAGAATGCATTTTTCACAAAGTCAGCCAACATAATAATTACGACTGTAACTAATGACTTATTATTTAAATAATTTCACAGTTTTCTTTGGAAATTCAAGTCTAATGAAGTTGTAACAAGTTGTACAAGGTAAGTACTAGTAATATACATCGATTAAAACAGTTTATACAGTTATTATAGACTCTTGATATGTGTGTGTCAAATCCACTTGTCTGAGATGTTTCGAAGCTTTTATTTAATTAATTTTTGGATAAATTCTTATTTAGATTTCATCATGACGCCTAAAAAATACGAGAACAAGATTGGAGATGGATTGGAGTAACTCTACAAAGATCACTACAATTTAAGTAAGTAGGCCTAGCCTAGACCTACACAATATAAAGTACAGAGTTATTTAATCGTTGTTTTATTTATTTTTATATTCAGTCAGAGCACAAATAACATAATAAAAACCTTAATGGTCTTTGGAAATGTTGAAATAGTCTTCCGACTGCATTTTCCGTATAGGCCTAATTCAAACATAACCTAAAATATAGCCTATGTAACTTCTCTCTCGGGAATGTATTCTTAGGTTCAATTCTCCTTCTAATATAGTAATGTATATTATTCTCGACTTCCAAATGCCGTCAGCCATAATATTATAATACACACATCAAAAAAAGTTTTGCATCACCTCGGTTCCAAGAGTTCCGGAACCGTTAAATACAAAGGGAATAGAGATCAACACAAACAACATTTCAGCTCGTTTTATTGCTCATGAGACCCACACATTGCATGTTGTACCATCATACAGCTAGACTTTCAGCATTTGTGGTCCAGATTGCAGTACACACCACTACCTCTAATACCCAGTAGCACGTCCTCTTGCATTGATGCATGCCTGTATTCGCCGTGGCATACTATCCACAAGTTCATCAAGACACTGTTGGTCCAAATTGTCCCACTCCTCAACGACAATTCGGCGTAAATCTCTCAGAGTGGTTGGTGGGTCAAGACGTCCATAAACAGCCCTTTTCAACATATCCCAGGCATGTTCGATAGGGTTCATGTCTGGCGAACATGCTGGCCACTGTAGTCGAGCGATGTCGTTATCTTGAAGGAACGCATTCACAAGATGTGCACGATGAGGTCGAGAATTGTCGTCCATGAAGACAAATGCCTCTCCAATATTCTGCCGATATGGTTGCACTATGGGTCGGAGGATGTCATTCAGGTATCGTAAAGCCGTTTCGGAGCCTTCCATGACCACCAGTGGCGTACGTCGGCCCCACATAATGCCACCCCAAAACATCAGGGAACCACCACCTTGCTGCACTCGCTGGACAGTGTGTCTAAGACGTTCAGCCTGACCAGGGTGCCTCCAAACACGTCTCCGACGATTGTCTGGTTGAAGGCATATGCGACACTCATCGGTGAAGAGAACGTGATGCCAATTCCGTGGGGTCCATTCAGCATGTTGTTGGGCCCATCTGTACCGCGCTGCATGGTGTCGGGGTTGCAAAGCTGGACCTCGCCATGGACGTCGGGAGTGAAGTTGCGCATCATGCAGCCTATTGCGCACAGTTTGAGTTGAAACACGACGTCCTGTGGCTGAACGAAACGTATTATTCAACATGGTGGCATTGCTGTCAGGGTTCCTCCGAGCGGCAATCCGTAAGTAGCGGTCATCCACTACAGTAGTAGCCCTTGGGCGGCCTGAGCGAGGCCTGTCATCGACAGTTCCTGTATCTCTGTACCTCCTCCATGTCCGAACAACATCGCTTTGGTTCACTCTGAGACGCCTGGAAACTTCCCTTGTTGAGAGCCCTTCTTGACACAAAGTAACAATGCGGACGCGATCGAACTGCGGTATTGACCTTCTAGGCATGGTAGAACTACAGACAACATGAGCAGCGTACCTTCGTCCTGGTGGAATGACTGGAACTGATCGGCTGTCGTACCCCCTCCGTCTAATAGGCCCTGCTCATGCATGGTTGTTTACATCTTTGAGCAGTTTTAGTGACATCTATGAACAGTCAAAGGGACTGTATCTTGGATACAATATACACAGTCAACGTCTATATGCCGGAGATCTGGGAACCGAGGTGATGCAAAACTTTTTTTGATGTGTGTACATTGCACATGTAACTCTTAAGCTTAAGTCTATGATTCACACTCGGTTGGTGGTAGTGAATGTATTGGTGATTATATTTTATGAAGCTTATAACTTATGTACTTGGCTACTGACCTATTGACGTCAGAAAAGTTGGATGGCGCAGCCACGCGGCAGAATGTTGAAGCTGTAACATTGTGACTGGTGAGATTTATTTAGATGGTGAAGCATTGACGTCGTGATGGAAACAGAAAGAAATGTGTCAAATTCGAGGAGGTACTGCTCTGTATACGGTTGCAAATCGTATAAAACGGCTACGAAATATCTTCACTACTTTCCTGTACAAAAAGTTCAGAGAGAAAGATGGGCTTCGTCGCTGTCAATTGGAAAACGTGTTACATGTTTTAAATGACAGTGTGCAGCCTGCATTTTTGTGAAGACGACTTCTTTCCACCGGTACTGTTGATTATTGATAGTTATTGTCTCTAATTTGTATTCACATGGATTTAGCTACATCAAAAATACTGATAAACTTATAGCCTATTACTTCTGTGCCGTACAAAGAATGTAATCCGCTCTTCGTAAACTTATTTTAGGGGTTCTTCCGATTGACAATAGCCGAATGGTTAGAAAACTTAAGAGAAATGCTGTTCCTAGCCTTAATTTGCCAGAGAATTTATATTCTTGCCTTTGAACAGCAAGTATGTAGGTCATTGAAGTATGATTTGGCGTAAATTGTGTTTTTCGCTATGATCTCCCTACTGTTGAATTTGTTAATTAAATTGTAAAATCTTAGTTTTAAGTATCGGTTTGGTGACCCATCATCCCAGGCAGGCCGGCAACACCTATACTACTCAGGCAGATAGGTCACTTAGCAGTAATTTTGAAGTTATAGTGATGTTAAGTATACATATGCGGTAATGTAGCAGGAGACCGGATCGGCCTAGGCTATTCTAACTTTAATTAGTTCTCATTTCAGGGGTTTACAGTTTTGAGTGCGAATAGTTGGTTTGAAAGTTGTACAACAGTAAGGAGAGTATGTTTTGTATAGGTTTTAATTGGTATTATGGTTTATATCGAGCTGAGGAGTGAATTTGGTTTGGCTTTTAGTGTAGTTTTTGATCTGTTCCGTTTGCTTATGACAAGTTCAAATGGAGACTCCAGCTTTGTTAAATATCTGTATTTTAAATATTTAATTAAATATATTGATAAAGAGGATGTCTCCATTTTAACTTGCCTGTGGCAAGAGATTAATAAATTACATTCTTGCCTTTGAACAGCAAGTATGTAGGTCAATATTTGCAATATTGAAGTATGATTTGAGCATCCCAAGTACGCTTCTTTGAACCCAAAACATTCATGCAAATTCAGAGTTGCTTGATTCAATTTATTATCAGGGAGTCATCCTTTGTGTTATGTGAGATATATATATATTGTGAAATTAATAAAAACATCGATACCGCTAGGCTCCCAAGTACAGGCTTCATATATGTAACAGCAGACAGTAAATTAACTATCTACATGTGGGTAATATTTTTAACTGGTAGTAATTAGGCACTGCATTTAAATTGATTATAAAAATATTTCTATCAATGAAAGGAAATATGTAGTATTTTGCCATCATAAATTAGAAGCCATAACAAACGCACACCCAATTACTTCACGTCACTATATCGCCGCCATATTGCAAACAGCTGACCGTAAGCTCCTCCCCCGTTTCGGACGTCAATAGCCTACTTAGTAGTAGGCAGATAAAATATGTATAATAGGCCTATTTTTATTTGTTTCAGTCATGGTTGCGACAGAGCAGTGTGATGCCCTTCAACGAACTTCAAGGGTTGTGCAACATGAATCAATCATCATTCTGAAGAGCCATATACTCACATGTGCATGGTATATGCACTACGCAGGAGTCACATATGCAAATTTTCAGAGAATACCAAAAATATCTCATAGCTCTCTTTTAGTTCTCGACATAAGTTACTGCGCCACTGCATGTCTGGGTGAAAATTACTGATGTACTAATGTTGGGTAAGACAAAGTCATTGTTCGCTACTTGGTTAGATGACACGGTTTTGGCGAAGCCACTGGTTGCAATAAGTTATAAATATTGGTCGCAGCTATAGCCTATTTGTATTATTAATTCTGAATGAAAGTAGAAAGTGGCTTATACACCTGCATCGGACATGATTGTGACTGTATGCTGTGATGGCTGCGCTTGAATTAGTAGCACACAGGTAACGATATTTGTAGGCTATACATTATACGGTAATAGAAAACTAAACATTTCATAGATCTCGTAGGCCTATACTACACAGCTTGGACATTCTTAAAATTCACGACACGTGAATAATGAAATAAAAGGCAAAACCATTGGTCTGGATAAAGATTATTGATGCTTGACTACCTCCACTGTGCATGACAAAAACCGGGGGCGTTATATATTAGCTAACGCGGCCCGCGTTACCTCAATTTTTCATATTAAAGCATTGTTGTTGTTTCTTATGGCTAGCCCAGATTCCAATCCATCAGCTTTCTTGCATTCCAATAGAGTTGTGTGAGGTTTCCTGAAGTTCTAGCAGTCACATCAAGTTTGTTGCAATGTGGCAGGAGCCCCTTATCCATTTTACTTCCAGGTTCGTGACAAAGTGTGCATTTTTCAGATCTCAGGATGTTCCAAATAGGATCACGACTTATATAGATGGAATTCCAGCTGGGTCTGCCATTTTCGCTGTTAATTATGCACAAGTACAGTATTGCCAATCCCACACTTACGGGACTACTTTGTATAAGCGCGGTACCATGAAACAAAATAGCGCCAAGTTAGAACCAGTTCGCAATGGATTGTGCAAGCTGTTTTTGTCTAGACCAATAATTGTTAATTCATTAGGCCATACAAACACCCCTGGATTTTGTCACGCACAGTGGGGGTAGACACGCATCAATAATTTTCATCCAAACCCATGGTTTGTGCCTAGACCAATAACTTTTAGGCAGTGAGGCGCTGGTTTTGGCGATTAGTTCGAAACATGAAATTCTTGCGATCAGCGTTCATTACAGTGGTAAATACTGTTCTACATACAAAACAAACCTAACCTGGGGCTTATGCCCAGACCTCCTTGCCTGTAGTGCAATCGGGAATTTTCGTCCAGACAGTCGTCTAACCAAGTAGCGACCAATGGTTTCGTCCAGTCGGTCGTCTAACCAAGAAGAGCTCGTTTATTTCTTTTTCTCACATAATTACAACATAGCCAACGGCCTAGCCGTATTGAAACACCGGATCCCATGAGAACTCCGCAGTTAAGCAACATTGGGCGCAGTCGGAACTTGGATGGTATGCCGGTTCTAGGCACTGCGCGCTGTTGGCCAACATAAGGAGGAGCGGAAAGGTCCTGGCCACCCTACCGCAAGTAAACTCCGGCTGGGGGTAGCCTCTTCGGAGGCTCAGACCTGCCTTCGGGCAGAATACCAATTAATTTTTTTTTAAATTACAACATACATGTGTCGTCTAATGTAGGCCTATTTAGTATCGGATATGTTGGTAACTAATGACGTCAATGTGATCGCTCACTGCGGCAGTTTCACATAGCAAATATGCTGTCGAACATGGCTGCGGTTGTTAAATATACAATAAATAAAAACACATGTTTAAGTGATTTAGCACATATATCCGGTGCAGAAGTAATCAAGGTTAGTAGTTACAATTGATAATGTCCCCCTCCCGCCAAAAGATGAAATAAGGTATGAAAATGATATATTATCAAAGTGAAAGCGAAAAGAAAAAAGAGTGATACATGGTACAGAATTAATCTGAAATTTCACTCCAGTATATGTTGTTTTATAAAAGGTCATACCGGGTGGGTTACAGACAGTGAAGGAGAAAACATCTATTAGGACATCACTTCCATAATTATTATTCATCATTACACAAGGTATTTAGGCTAATATAAGTATTCTACTTGGTTGATCACTCCTGAAGTGTTACCTCTATTACGTATGTCGTTTTGCCTTGAAAATTTTTGGTTGAAGGCAGGCTATTATTTTATTTTAGAATATGCACTGAAAATTTGATGTAATCAGCGTAACCGCAGCCTTCGTAAGGAGGTTTACGCAGGCCAGCACGTATCCCATTTTTGAACAGCTGACTGCGGTTGACTGTAGCGTTGGGGGTCTGCACCACTAGCGCTGGCCAACAGCGGGGCGCACTTGAACTCGGTCAGTGATAACACTATGTATTGTATTCGTCATGATAATGCTATTATTATGATCATGTAGAAATGAGTGGAAGTGTAGAGGACGTACCCATTCGCCACAACGCTGCCTCAGTTCAATTCCCTCTCATATATTCCGCTCTCGCAATTTAAATATTTCAGCTCTCCACAGAAAATTGTTTTGTGTTGGTATCTTATAATTATCATTTTCAAGATATTACTCCGTCGATAAAGCTTGCCTTTCAACGCCTGTACTTAACTAGTCAATTTCTCAGTGAATTCATTGAATCTTCTACAAGTGGCTTTTAATGTGCCGGTTGATGAGAGGTCAGGAGACTATTCTACCAACCATCTCGCGTTGTGCGGCTAGCATTTTTTGGCAGTTGGTCCAGGTTAAATTTCCAGCTCTGCCAAGAAATTTTAATTTTGGTCTGAGGGATAGAACAAGGCACACTCAGCCTCATGAGGCAAAACTAAGAAAAGGAGGGTTCGATTCCTATCTTAGCCATCTTGGAAGTGGTTTCCACGCTTCTACTCCTGGCAAATGCTGGGATGGTTCCTAAATTAAGGCCTTGGCCACCTCGTTCCCAATCCTCATCTGAATAATAAATGCACACACTAATCCAACCATGACAATAACGCAGGTTATCAGACAAATTCCACATGCCCAAGTACACAGATCTACATGATCATGATGTCACAAAGCCCCATAATCAACCAACTGCTGCTTTCTACCATTCCAAGACGAAATCTTCGAGTTGCCATTAGTCTAATGCCCCTAAACTCTACGACTAGTTCGAATGGTTTTAGGCCTAAGCATTGGATCAACCATCTTCTTGCATCTCAATAGGGATTTGCCAACAGGCTTTCAACAGCTTGTCTCAATTCTGCCTTCATATATGTACCAAGTAGGGTACATTTGTCACGCGGTGACTGTTTGTACACACATCAAAAAAAGTTTTGCATCACCTCGGTTCCCAGATCTCCGGCATATAGACGTTGACTGTGTATATTGTATCCAAGATACAGTCCCTTTGACTGTTCATAGATGTCACTAAAACTGCTCAAAGATGTAAACAACCATGCATGAGCAGGGCCTATTAGACGGAGGGGGTACGACAGCCGATCAGTTCCAGTCATTCCACCAGGACGAAGGTACGCTGCTCATGTTGTCTGTAGTTCTACCATGCCTAGAATGTCAATACCGCAGTTCGATCGCGTCCGCATTGTTACTTTGTGTCAAGAAGGGCTCTCAACAAGGGAAGTTTCCAGGCGTCTCAGAGTGAACCAAAGCGATGTTGTTCGGACATGGAGGAGGTACAGAGATACAGGAACTGTCGATGACAGGCCTCGCTCAGGCCGCCCAAGGGCTACTACTGTAGTGGATGACCGCTACTTACGGATTGCCGCTCGGAGGAACCCTGACAGCAATGCCACCATGTTGAATAATGCGTTTCGTTCAGCCACAGGACGTCGTGTTTCAACTCAAACTGTGCGCAATAGGCTGCATGATGCGCAACTTCACTCCCGACGTCCATGGCGAGGTCCAGCTTTGCAACCCCGACACCATGCAGCGCGGTGCAGATGGGCCCAACAACATGCTGAATGGACCCCACGGAATTGGCATCACGTTCTCTTCACCGATGAGTGTCTCATATGCCTTCAACCAGACAATCGTCGGAGACGTGTTTGGAGGCACCCTGGTCAGGCTGAACGTCTTAGACACACTGTCCAGCGAGTGCAGCAAGGTGGTAGTTCCCTGATGTTTTGGGGTGGCATTATGTGGGGCCGACGTACGCCACTGGTGGTCATGGAAGGCTCCGAAACGGCTTTACGATACCTGAATGACATCCTCCGACCCATAGTGCAACCATATCGGCAGAATATTGGAGAGGCATTTGTCTTCATGGACGACAATTCTCGACCTCATCGTGCACATCTTGTGAATGCGTTCCTTCAAGATAACGACATCGCTCGACTACAGTGGCCAGCATGTTCGCCAGACATGAACCCTATCGAACATGCCTGGGATATGTTGAAAAGGGCTGTTTATGGACGTCTTGACCCACCAACCACTCTGAGAGATTTACGCCGAATTGTCGTTGAGGAGTGGGACAATTTGGACCAACAGTGTCTTGATGAACTTGTGGATAGTATGCCACGGCGAATACAGGCATACATCAATGCAAGAGGACGTGCTACTGGGTATTAGAGGTAGTGGTGTGTACTGCAATCTGGACCACAAATGCTGAAAGTCTAGCTGTATGATGGTACAACATGCAATGTGTGGGTCTCATGAGCAATAAAACGAGCTGAAATGTTGTTTGTGTTGATCTCTATTCCCTTTGTATTTAACGGTTCCGGAACTCTTGGAACCGAGGTGATGCACAACTTTTTTTGATGTGTGTATATGGTTTCTTGTATTCGTAAGCAGATCGAGGTAATTTCTTCGTGTCTTTATACATAAGTAATAAGTTTTACTCGTTGATGGAGTGTATAATGAGTAAAAGCAACGTATATTGCTCAGTTTACGGCTGTAAGTCGATGCATAAAAGAGGGCGGCGGATATAAGTTTTCATCACTTTCCAAAAGATGTAAATAGCAATAGCCAAAAGGTGACGATACCAAATAAATAGGGCAACAGGAGCGGGTTGGACCACTCACCACTACACTCACTGACGACAGGACGGGTTGTTCACTGTTTACGCCGAGCCAAACCGTACCAAGACAGCTAGGCCTACACCAGCCGACTACAGCCAAGCTTCATTAGTCAGGTATCCTTCCCCCTCCCTAGTTCATTTCCAATTACCCTACCAACCGCCATCACCTCGCTCTGCGATATCCGAGCCATTCCACTACGAGTCATATAGGCCTAATTTGACTTCGCAGGGTAAATATCTACTCTGCGAGAACCTGCTACCAGTCCGATATTCTACACCAAACCCACCAGCTAATCATCTAAATCAAGCAATTCCTGTGTCTCCCGAGCTTTAATACAAGTTAAACTCATCCCTTCGCCCTACCAAGCAGCAAATAATTTCTACAGTCTATGGTACAGTGAGCAAACTCAAATATAGCTTTTAAAGTAACAGCGCCATGACTCGAACTGCTCAAAAACAGATACCAGCAGACAACCGATGCTTGATAATATGCAATTAACACACAAAATCCAGTGGAACACACAAATTAGAACACATGTATCGCACAGTTATACATATATACAATTGAAAATAACACTGTCATTATTTTAGGGACCACATTTACTGATTATAACCGAAAAATAAAAAGTGTTCCATATGAAACGCGTGTTAATGAGTATTTTTACCCTACTTATCCGGACCGACCGCAGCGCCCCAAGTGTTAGTTTGAGTTGCCAATACATGCAAGAAATGAGTACGGTACTTATCAAATATAAAGAAATAATAAGCTAATATGTACCCTACTATTATATTTCTCTCCTACTCCTAAATCCTTCTCTGAACACTCATTTTAAAACAGAATGGTCTGCATTTTTGGACTAATTATAAAAATATAGCCTATAAGAAGAAATGAACATGCTCATCTTTAGCTCCCTGGAGAAAATAATTGAGTAAGTATTAATGTTTCTGTTCTTATGCATTTTATGTGATGCTTTAAAAATCAATCTAGAAGAGATAATTTAAGTTAACTTCACTACCATAATACTGCTTAAGAGTTACTGTCGAGGACTGATGACCAAGATGTCCCTAACTGGAGCAAGGACTGCTTCACAACTTCATGTAAAACGTATTTTCGTAAAAGAGTCTTTACTTAGTTTGGATCATTTGCGATTACGTGTTACATGGATGTGCGTGCTGACTTTTTGGTGTTAAATGATGTAAGTTGGCAACACCAAATGTGGCGGCCATGTTGGTTTTCTAGTAACTTATTTAAGGTGTCCTGGACTATAGTTTCGGAGATATTGTGAAACAGAATATTTCGCGAGGCCTCATGTTGGATTGTTTAGTATGTACTGTAGGCTATAGAATTTTGTACCAGTAGATAACTATTATAGTACGAGATTATTGTTCAAAATATCAATTCGATTGTTTGAATGGCATATAACAAGTAAAAATATGTTTTTAAAATTTCGAACTACCACCATCTTGAATTTTTGAAAATAATTGAATAGCATTAGATGATAATATAATAATCTCCAAATAAAAAGTAGCATTGTTAAGTTTCGATGCACTCGGATGATTAGATCAACAGAAAAATCATGTGAAATATTTGAACTTCGCGTAGTCACCATGTTGGATTTATGGTTATCATGTGTTTGAAAGTTTTATATTTGTTGTTTGAGTCTTCAATCTTTCGACTGGTTTGATGCAGCTCTCCATGCTTCCCTGTCCTGAGCTGATCGTTTCATACTTACAATAATAATAATAATGTTATTGGTTTCACGTCCCTTTTAACTACTCTGGATTTCAGAGATGCCGGGGTGCCGGAATTGAGTCCCGAATGGGATTTGTAAATCTACTGACACGGCACCCTCAAATACCAGCTGACTGTGCCAGGGTATAGCTTTTAGTGCCGGGAGTGTCCGAGGACATGTTCGGCTCGCCAGAGGCTGTAGCAGCTTCAAGCGGACACCCATAGGGTGAGCTACAAGTTGCGTTCAATTTCAAGTAGTTCCAACTTTCACTACCAGATGTCACCGACACCTAGTGGTGGACGTTGGATCTATGATAGAGCGTCTCAACGAAATCCAACCTAGAAATTTAGCTTCACATAAGTTTAGTTAGTGGAAGGATCATCTACATGCCACAAATCTATGACATGGGAACGCCGGCGTCACTTCCCCTCCGAAGGAAGGCATACTGAAGGATTTTAACGCTCTTAAAAAATCCGACGACTTCGACCGGGTTTGAACCCGCTATCTTGGGCACAGCAGTTCAGCATGCTACCCACTATGCCACCGAAGCCTTCTATTCCCTCGATCGTGTACTGTATATCATGATCACCAGAAATAGTTATTATTATTATTATTATTATTATTATTTATTTACCATAAATCGTACACGAAGTATGGAAGGCCTAGTGAGGCCCCACATACATATTTCATGCTTCACAGGCACAGCTTACATCTACATTTGTTTTAACAATATTTACAAGTTTTACAAAGGTATTTGCAGTATTTACATATTTAGAATATTGACATAGTACATTTTCCTGTTCACTCACTCTCTCACGCACGCACTTTCATAACCTCGATCACGCTATACATACATTCATTCCATTCAGATACTCATTCATTCAGCGAGACAATCAATCACTCATACATACGTTTATTTATACAATGTACTTTTTTACGTACGGCTTGAATTTCCGAAGAGGCAAGATCTTGGCATCCCCTGGCAGCGCGTTCCATAACCGCGCAGAGCGGCCGTAGAAACCTGTCAGGTAAGCATTGCTACGTGCGAAGGGCGGAACGAGGGTTACACCTCGTCCTCTCCGAACTGAGCGATATGCCAATGACAGTCGGCAAAAAGGGTCAATATTAATGGAACCTGTAAGGGATTTTTTTAGAAAAATTAGATCAATTTGTTTGGCTGTTGCCTCTATAGATGGAAATTTTGACAAAGGTGAAGGGGAATTACGAGCTATTAGCCTCTCTGCGCGGCGCTGTACACGCTGGAGCTTGTTCATGTTTTCCGCTGTAGTGGGATGCCAAGCAGGTAAGCCGTACGTTAATATCGGACGGACCATGCATATGTGAGCCGCTCTGAAGGCTCTAGGTTTACAACCTCTCATGTTTCTGTACAAGAAACCCAGAACTTTGGTGGCCTTACATCTTGCCTCTTCACTTTGAATGTTCCAATTCAGGGTGTCGGAGATTGTTACCCCTAATAGCTTTAAGTTTGTGCACTGTGGGATGACACTGTTCATAATTTTGTATTCATTCTCAATGGGTTTTTGTGACCTGGTTATTCTTATGTATTTACATTTTTGTACATTTATATTTAAATTATTCACAGAACACCACAGCGATAAGTTGTCCAGATCTGATTTAAGACAGAGGGAATCTTCTTCACATTTAATGCCCCTGTAAAGCACGGTGTCATCTGCATATAGTGACATTGATGAGGTGACACAGCCAGGAAGATCGAGCACATATATAGTGAAGAGAAGAAGTCCGATCACAGAGCCCTGAATCACTCCAGAAGTAACTTGAGCAGCCTGCGATCGAGCTCCTCCGTACACCACACACTGTGTTCGACCCTCTAGGAATGACCTCACCCATGCAAGTAAGCTACCCCGTATGTTAAGCTGCTGTAGCTTTAACAAAAGTCTTTCATGAGACACTTGATCGAAGACCTTAGCCCAATCCAGTGCAATACAGTCCACTTGTTTCACTTCTGGCTGATTCAAGTAGAACTGAAACTCATCAATGACTTTTGTCAATAGAGTAGTGCAAGAACGACCCGGAAGAAAACCGTGCTGATTTGGGTCGAGCACATTGTTCTCCCGTAGGAATTCCAGCACACTGTTTGCTACTAGCCGCTCCATACATTTACAAATTGTAGATGTTAGACACACCGGTCTGTAATTTGCAACATCTTCTCTGTCACCTTGCTTATAGATTGGCACCACGTTAGCACATTTCCACCCACACTGCACAGAACCTTGGTTGATTGACAGGTTGAATAACGCACTCAGAGAGGGCGCTAATGCTTCCGCACACTGCAACAGGATCCGTCCGGGAACATCATCTGGGCCGGTCGCCGCATGTGGTCTAATCTTCCGTAGGCTCTGAATCACCTCAGTTGTTGTGAAGTACAGGTTGGAGAGTGGGAGGGGTGGAAGTGATGACCTTGGCAGAAGCAGGTTCGTGGTCATATCCGGCTTAGAAAAGTTCTGCTTGAAACTGTCACTGAACGCTGTTGCAATATCTTGGGGTGCACTTAGGAATTTACCGTTACAGTGAAATGAGGCTGGCGCAGCGGTGCCGCGTCTTCTGGACAAAAATTTCCACATTTCACTGGTGCTGCTTATTTTGTGAATATAATTGTCGTATGTTTCGCGAATTAATTTCTTTGTTTGGTTCCTGATGTTCTTGTATTTTTCCCACATGATGTCAGTTGAGCAACTTTTCCATTTCTTGTATAATCATTTTAATGACTTCCTTCGTCACCCAAGGAGAATATTTCTTCCCACTAATGGTTATTTTCGGTATAGCTATATCCACACATTCAAAGAAACAATTTCGCCAGGCGTGCCACACTGAGTTGATGTCGCTGGTGTCCAGAATACATGGGGTGGGAAGGTGTTTGAGGAATAAAGATGATAGCAGTTTCCAGTCTGCCTTTTTGTAATTGTATACTGTCCTCACTGTGCCCTTGCTGCGTGGTTTGTTGTAATGCAATGTGGTAAAGATGGCTGCGTGATCACTGAAACCGGGTATGACTACAGCTTTCTGTACGGAGGAAGGAAGGCTTCGTTACACGAGTTATTACAAACTTATGTAATATAAATAGCGTATATATATATTTGTGCTCAAGTGTGATTCATAAACACCATACACTAGTTGAGCCTAAGTGAACAGGACCTGAGGATGAAACTTGTCATCCAGTTAAGTTGGTATTTGTGCATAAACAGTGTGTAAATGCTTGTTTCCCGCCTAATGTAATGGGGCACAATTCGTGTTGACCGACTGAAAAGCTTTCTTTACTAGTTTGATTCATGTAATACAATAGTTCCGGTGAAACACCAGATTATGTTCAAGCGAGGAGTTTGGAAGTGCTCTGGCGAGTGTCACGTGAAAGCTCAAGTCGTGTTCCTGGCTACTGAGCTTCTACAACCGTTACATCGTGTGGACATTATTGGAGTAAGCCACGATATTGCGGAAATACATCAGTTATCAGTCAACACACTTGAAGATAAGAAAGCAGCAGTGGAACAATGAGTAGCGCCCTGGTACACTGTGATCGTGCACAGCAAACAACGATTTATTTCTCTGATATCATAAATAGTTTTCTCAAAATGGTAGTATATCAAGATCTCCAGAAATGTGGTATGCATGTTCCCAGCGCCCGGAGGCTCCACAAATACCCTGCCTTATTTTTAAGACTTAGTGCGTCCGACAGATTTCAACACAGATGAGACAAAGACACTTACGCAAGCGTTACGGGATTTATTAGAACTCTAACCCCAATAAACGATTTATTTATTTATTTATACTAGCGGACCCGCGCGAAAACTCTCGCATAATGGGTTGTGTGCGCCCCATGTGTACAGACTACCCGCCCGGCACTAGTGCTATGCGGGCTGAACGCGACACAGTTCTGCCAGGGGCTATCGTCTAGTTTATTTGTTCAAAAGCACTTTATAAACAAATAAATATATTTCCGTTGACTTTTCAAGAAATGCAAGATTTTTCCTGTACTATTGAGACGATATGGAAGATTTTGGTACAAACCACACCTTCTAACTCCCTCTGGGTTAGGAGCTTGAGTTTTGTGAAACATACACCTTAGCATATTATATAATAAGGTATTTATTTATTTGTTCTGCGTCTTCACAGTGATGATCTCCTTAAAATTTGGAACCAATAATTTCCAGATCTTTGTCCATTGCTGGTAGTGAAGAAAGTATTAAACCAACGTTAGCCTAGAACAAATAGTTCCGTGAAGTACGAAATAGCCGATTTTCCTATATTCTATTGGTCTTCTCCAATTAAAAACCCTCCCACACATTAAATGGATTTTCGATCTTAATTACTAAGTCGTTTTTGGTACATGACGTACATTAAAATAAAGTTCGGGCCATCAATTTCAAAATCAAATCTCAATATCGGTAAGTTGTGGACATAACCCAGCTCGACTGAATGTGACATTTGCTGTACCTCAGTTGTGCTGTCCAGTTAGCTAGGAAGCTTGGGGGTGAAATTAGGTATGTTGTCTGTAAAACCAGAAACAAGAAAGCACGTTATTGGGAAATAATGACTCATGAGTTGTTTAGTAGAGCGACTCTCCCGCCTAATTAGTTTGTTGTATTTTCATTTTACGTTTCTTCCATTTATTTGAAACTTCCTATCGCTTGTTACGTTTAGTCTTAGTGATTTGGTCTTCCCTGAATTTACAGTTAACCCTGGCCTTCTCGCTTGTTCCTGTAGATCTTCTAGTTTGGCAGTCATGTGCCGAAAGCTCTGTGAGAGGAGACACAGAGCATCAGCAAAATCAATATCTTCCAGTTGATCTGTTAAATTCCAACTTACTTCTCGTCTTTTACCTTCATTTGTTTTCCTCATCACTTCATCTATCACAATTAGGAAGATTGGTGGAGGGAGAACACACCCCTGTTTTACACTTGTTCTCACTTCAATAGGTGCATTACTTTGCACGAATAGCCATTATACATTTCTTGCATAACTCGGATGACCATCCCCGGAATACCATAATTTGCAATTATTTTCCACATGCTTCTTCTATCCACTGAATCGAAAGCCATTTCAAGCTCTATAAACACTGGCCATAAATTCCATGCTCTGTTCAAGGATAATTAATCTGAACAACACACGTACGGTTTCTGCGAAACCCAGCTTGTTCTCTTCTTAGGTGGATTTCCAGGTAATCCTTCATTCTGTTTAAGTTGATTCGTGACAACACTTTGCTAGGAACAGATAACAGCATTATTCCTCCCCAATTATTAGAATTTGTCAAATCGCCCTTCTTCGGAAGTTTGACCAAAGTGCCGGTTTTCCATTCTTCTGGTATTTCTTCCCGGTTCTAATGTTTTTCAAACAAGGGGTACAGTAAATCTACTGTTGCTGTTAGATCATCTTTCAAGATCTCTGGTGGGATGTTATCTGTTCCCAGAGCTTTGCCACTTTTCGTTTGCTTTAGAGCAGCTCTGATCTCTTCTCTACTTGGCGCTCCACTCTTGATTCTTCCAAGAACCTCATATTCATTTCGATTTCCATCTTCCTCTGCATTTTCATCTACACCTCCCTGTTCTTCTCCGTCCTGTTGCTCTTCTTCCTCTGATCGTACCTCTCTATTCAGCACTTCTGCAAAATGTTCACGCCATATTTCCAATTGCTCATCGTCAGTAGTCAGCAACGCTCCAGTTTACTTCTCACTGGACGACCTATTTCCTAGCAGTCTCGTGGTCTAGTAAAGTTCCTTCATGTTTCTTTCTCTGGCAGCCCTGTCCGCCCTTGATGCGAGATCACTTGCCCACTTCCTTCAGTCTGATCTTGCACTCCTTTTACCTCCCGGTCTACTCTCGTGTACTCTGCATGAAGCTCCATCTTTTGTCTCCTAGTCTTTAAGGATGTTAAAGAATTGACGTACTGTATCTTGGTAGCATCGTTTCTAAAACTGGAGGAGCAGAGGGGGATGTGAGCAGTAGGACCAAGAAAGCAAATGCAGCCTTTATCCAGTTGCATCCTATCTGGAAAAGCAATGATATTTTCACACGAACTAAACTCCGAATATCCAATAGCAATGTAAAATCAGTGTTGCTATATGGGTGTGAGACTTGGAAAGTAACAAAATCAATCATAAAGAAAATCCAGACCTTTATAAACCGATGCTTACGAAGAATATTGAGAGTGTTTTGGCCAAATGTAATATCCAATGAAGAACTATGGAATCTCACAAACGAGAAGCCCGTGGATTTGCAGTTAAAGGCAAGAAGGTGGAAGTGGGTCGGACATACACTGCGCAAATACCAGACGGCAATAGAGAGTTGGAATCCTCAGGGACATCGCAGAAGAGGAAGACCGAGGGAAACTTGGAGGAGGACAGTGGAGGGGGAAGCTGCAGAAGCGGGGAGAAAATGGGGAGAAGTGAAGGCAATGGCACGAAACCGAGTCCGATGTCGATGCTTCGTCCAGCGATGTGAACAGCAGGACATAAGTCAAGTAAGTCATTTTCATTTTATGGACTTTAACATCGTGGTAATTTAGCCCCGTGTACTTGGGAGTTTGTGTGGAATGTTGTCTGATAACCTGTGTTATTATGTTGACTGTATTAGTGTGTGTATTTGTATTTCAGGTAAGGACTGGGCAGGAGGGCGTAAGTTAGGAATCATCCAGACATTTCCCTGGAGTAGAAGTGGGAAACACTAGGATAACTGAGGTGGCTTCGATTCTCAGTTTTGTCCCATACCCCGTTCCAGCCCTCAGAACAGAAGTAAATTTCCTGGCAGAGCTGGGAATCGAAGCCAAGCCTCCGCGGTGACAGCCACTCATCTTTTTCAGTCGGTCAACACTAGTGCGGGCTGGGAGTTTACACTTAATAAAACACTTCTCACATAAATGTGGAGGTTAACTGGATGACTAGTTTCGTTCGTCGAGCAAACATCGTCAGGTCCTGCTCAGTATTCACAATTATTAAGCTACACAAGTGTTTAAATAAACTTGAAACGAGGCGAATGTTTTAACCGAATATTTTTATTTCGGTAGTCGATTACAATTCCTTGAATGTTTAGTGTTGTAAAACTCAGCAATTTTTCTAGGTTTGTACCGTGTCTTGTGTGGGGGTCCGGGCGGGGACACCAAGTTGGCTCATCAACCATAGGCGAAACCCCACACAAGACACGGCACAAACCTAGCAGAATTGCTGAGTTTCAATTCACTGGCCGTGAAAGCCAATATACCATCTTTTTAGTGTTGTGTTAGCATTTTTTATGTGTAGCCTATAATTATGAAAGCACTTTTGAAACTTGAACTTCTACAGTAGCGAGCTTTGTTGGTAACTGTTACTATTCTAATTTCTTATTTTACGTAATGAGCTTTTGTAGCTGTTTGGTGAGATTAATCACTTGTGTTGACCGACTGAAAAGCATCTGACTGGCAGCGTCACTAAGTGGTAATGTTCTTGCCTGCTGTGTCCAAGGTTGCAGGATCGAATTCTGGCGCAGTCAGATGACATTTAAGGATGCGCAAATTATTATTATTATTATTATTATTATTATTATTATTATTATTATTATATATAATATTTGCAAATGGAGTAATTCCCCGGTGGCAAATTGCACAAATACAGAAAATCACCAACCATAAAACCTCAAACACAATATACACAATTCGCAATGTAGGAACTATAGTAATTACATCGTAGTATTTACACAAAATTCAATCTTCTATTAAACACATAAATATGTTTGGGGAAAGGCTCTAAGACTGAGGCAGGTAATGAGTTCCAATTATCAATACCACGGTTAATGAAGGAATATTTCCCATAATTTGTACGCTGTGGTCGGACCTTGATCGGCCCTGCTCAGGTAGGTGGGATTTCCCAGACGTTTGCCAAGTTCTCCCCATGCTGGCCGATTAGTGTAAGTGTTAAACATAGCGTATAGTATGGATTTCGTCCTTCTATCTTCCAGGAGTCCCACCCTAGTTTTTCTATAATTCGAGTAACACTACTTCTAGGAGCCGTAGTCTATTAGTAGATTCACTGGCACGTTAAAGATTCCGTCAGGTTCGAAATTCCTGCACCCCAGCGTCTCTAAAAGCCGCAGCAGTTAAAAGGGGCGTAAAGCTTCCACTAATTGATTACTTAGACAACACTTCTACTATTCCAGGAATGAAAAAAGTAACCATTTTCCCATTGACTTGAATATATCATCAAGTCACCTGTATCTGCTCCAGATATGACAAGCGGTCCTTATAAAGCAACATTCAGGTTTAGAATACAAAAGAGAATGCCAGGAAGAAAGCTCAGTTTAGGCAGGATATCTGCTTCATCTGTCTGTTTTGTAAACAATGGCATGATTTAGTGAATGCCACGCAGGCTGCTCGCCCATGAACTGCATCTTAAAATCCACCATTGTCGAAGTATGTATGTGATGGAGCGAAAACTACTTTGGTGAAACGATGTTTATTACTTGTTGGAATGCTCACGTGTCACCTTTGCGCAACCACCTAATATATAAGCATTGGAAGTGATAGTCCACGCGCGATAATTAAGTGGCCAACAAGTACCGGTACCTAACCTGGCTGTGATTTAATTAGACGCTCGAGTGTCTGGTCTCCGAATTGCAGGCAATAAATCTGCTTTAATTGATCAAATGTTCTTCAGGTCTGCAACCCTTACTCACTCATCCCGATGGCATTTAATTGCACTGAATTTAAATGCGACAACCTCGCGTCGGCACGATAAAGATCCCCTCCTGGAAAGAAAGTTCCAGCATTCCAGCGTCAATAAAATCACTGTATTTAAAGGAACTACTAGTTAGGGTGGCCTGTTTGCCATCTCTTGATGAATGCAGTACATTTGCATTCGTCTGTTGACACAGGCTAGAGTAAAATGTGACTTTTCACTGACGTCTCAATCTCACGGCTGTGATTATATGGAGGCTACTGAGGTATGGGTGGTGCTGAGTAATGACATTCAGGGCACAGTCAGTGCCTGTGGATGCTGTGAAAGGTTCTACTCATAGGGTTAGTACTGCTGTTCTGACTCAGTGAGGAAAGCAATGGCAAACTACCTCACTCCTCTTCTTGCCTAGTACGCCTCAATATAGCGCTGCCTTGGGTTTTTGTGGGTATCCACCCACATAACCTAACGGCGGTACTTTTTGAGGATCCAACCAGCCTTCGGGCTGACTAGCTAACAGAATAGTTAAGGTGCTAGCATTCCATATAGAGGTCCCGTTTCGATTCCCGGCTTTGGTCTGGGGTTCACTCAACCTTGTGTAGCAGAACTGAGAAGACGTGGGTTCAGTACCCAGCTCATCCATTCTAGAAGTGGTTTCCCCTCTTATGCTCTAATAGAATTCTGGGATGGTTACGAAATTAGGGACCTGGCTAACTCCTATCCTAATCCTAGCCCCAAATATACACTAGTACAGACATCACAAAGGCACATGTTATCATACACATTACCGCGATGTAGCAAGGCCCCTAAATGAATTAATTTCATTTTTTTTTTTTTTACCAGTGTGGGTTCTAATAACAGCAGCAACCAAGAGGCCCCCTGGGCTCTCTCACAGCAATACTCAGACGTACAAAGGCAATAATAAGAATAATTATTATAATGATAGTAATGATAATAATAACAACAATAAGATTAAGAATAAAAATAACCATAGTAATAATAATAATAAGAATAATAATGTTTGGCATCATGAGTTAGAAATTGGTTCACCACATCCTACAGGAAATATTCTCCACAAATCTGTACTTGATAATGACTAGAACAGGAGAACCATCCGTGCAATGAACACACGCTGTCTGTCGCAGACCAGAGACCTAGTAAAGGCGCTCACAGCTATTGATCTCTCCCCAGCGTTGCCGGACTCGAAGAGAGTGATGCTGTTAAATGAGCTTCTAAATTATGCCAGATTCCCCAAATATGATGCCTCTAACATCCTACTGGGGGCTGCAAGGGGGAAAAATTGAACAGTGGTGGATTGATTCCACTTCCTAAAAGTGATTTTCCAAGGTTTCCCACTTCTACTCCAGGTAAATGGTCTCGCCCAATCACAATCGCGCACTGCTACAGACAGTATGGCCACCATGTCCAAGCCCCCAAACAAAACGACAACAAAAATATTCTGAATCTTGTTTTGAAACTTTAAAGAGACAAATACGCTAGATTTCAATATTATGCTAACACCGAATGCTGGTAGGTAATTTGATGCAAATTATGCGCGATCTAGCACCAATATGATGAGATGTAGAAAGCTGTGCTACTGGCCACCTGTAACATATGAAGAAGTTCGTGGAGTGGAAAGACTGAGAACCAGTCAGGGCAGAAGTACCGGGGCCGTAGCCCTGTACTATCAACCATCTCCACCTATAGTTACTTAAAATTCACTAAACATTCATTTGTCTTCTACTTGAAACTTCGAGTTAAGTTTGATATGCCAGTACCTTGTTCCTTTGTCCCTAACACAAGCCGTGCAATCTGGCTTGGTGGTAAATTCCCAGTACCGATGGGCGTGCACCTTCAGCCTGTATAGATGAAGTATCCAAAAGGCCATCTGTAATTGAAAGTGCAGGCTTGTGTGAAGAGAATTTTACAGCGATGATCCATCCCACCCAGGGGACATCTATCATCTGAAACATGTGAATCACTGACGGACAAAAAGAAGCTTGGTTCGTGGCCCCCAAATAGCTCGGATATGAACTCAATTATACATTTGTGGTTTGACTAGGGAAATACGTTACGTACTACATCACCACCACTCCACAGTGTACTGCTGGTGTGCCTGTGGTGCTAGACTCCTTGAGTGTTCTATTCCTCTACGAGTGTGTGTGGTTGAAGATGGTCCTACTCCACATTAGGTAGGAAATCATAATGTAATGGTTCCTCGGTGTATGCGGTATGCGCAGGCAGTGTTCTGTTCTGTACAAGTATGGATTGTCAGTATAGGATCACAAGCTATAAGTTTTTGTGACTTCACAATAACTACTACTCTGCGTAAAATAAAATGTCATCTAGGCCCAGTTATAGGGAGAGCTACAGACAGCTAGAAAGGTGGATTACAGACATACGATATTTTCAATTTGAAACTGTGCAGATCGTAAGTTCATACGTGTACAGGAGGTGGTTTATCGTATGACTCCCTTCAGATTGGGTTAATCTGAACTTGTACGGTGTATTCTGGAGTGCATTGATGACTGGGCTTGGTGCCGTACAAAATATTCAATGAATTTGCCTGAATGATGCATTTGCTTATCGTAATAGATCTTGAGATTGCGTTTGCCTTTCTGGATGATAAAATGCGGGATGGTATGCCATTTATCCTTCATGAGCTGCAAGAAATTAATGGTTCTTGGTTCAACTTTTGAGATATTAAATACCTCTTAGAGATATTTATGGGCTACTTAATATAATGTCAGACTAATTATAGTTAGGTCCATGCAACCTTTTGAAAATCTGTAGTAACCTTTCTGTTCCGACATGATGTTTCCTTGCGGGGTATATAGAGCTGTGAGCTACTTAAAATTGTGAGCAAGCATGTTGTCGGTTGATACCGAGACCATTTAGTAACAAATATGTTAATCCCTGTGCATTATCGGGCTGCTTAGTACGTCATTGTAACAGTTTACTAAATTATTGAACACCCAAGAATACTGCAGATCTTCTGGTCAAAGCTAAATGCTTTCGAACTTGAAATTTTAGATATTATGGTAATTGCACCCATTGAATCTATTGTCCACATTCCGGATCATCCGCCTTGTACCTCCACATCCTTTGCGCTGGTGGTAATTGGACGCATTCAATCTATTGTCCTCATTCTGGATCGTTTCCCACGTACCTCAACATCCTTTGTACTGGTGGTAATTGGACCCATTGAAACTATTGTCCTCATTCTGGATATCCTGGATCGTTCCTCCTCCAACACAGAACATTCTTTATTACGTTGTTTCGGCTCTTCTCAACTTAAAGACCAATAGTCCGTGATGGCTTCTTCATTTGGTAAGTTTCATTGTGCTTCTTATTCTTCAGCTTTCTGTGAAATAATTTCTGGTTTTCAGAGTCTTCATATGGTGTATGGCAGTTTTATATTTCCATCTGTTGTACAGTACACTGCTAGGTGCTGGACGTCTTTATCAAGAGCCTCAGTCAAAGTGCTAGTGGTTAACTGATCCACCTGTAATGGTATTATACTTTCCTGTATTTTTCTGTAGCTTTTTAGTTCTGGCACCTCTGCGATATTGCATGAGCCTTCCCATTGTTTCTAGAGACGAATTTGCCATGGGGTTACTGT
Source organism: Meconema thalassinum (assembly GCA_946902985.2). Lineage (NCBI taxonomy): Eukaryota > Metazoa > Arthropoda > Insecta > Orthoptera > Tettigoniidae > Meconema > Meconema thalassinum. The sequence goes on along the minus strand of OX336389.2, from coordinate 23,114,652 downwards.
CCACTTTTTGTAGTTTTCATTGGATTTCTGCGTTGAGCTAACTGTATATGAAGCGCAATTCATGATATGTTTGAGGCTTTCCAAGGTCATACCTTCTTCCAGAAGTGGCGCAATATTATAGTGTTAAGTTTTCCACATCTTGTAGGCCTGCTGTACGTTAACTACCTTGATTTGTGATGCACAGCTCTCACAGTAGATGTACGTCTTTAAGCTGCACGCAATCTGATAAAAACTGTTGCTTGATCGGTAGAAACAAATAATCTGTGTCTTCATTGATGCCATCACTTCACTTCACTCGAAAATGAGTCAATTTGAGGAGCTTGTTTTCAAAACTGAATATCTCCACATTCATAAATTTCACAGGAGAGAGGAAAAACATATATCTCCAGACATGATTATCAAAATGGAGTAATATATAGCTTGAATGATCGCTAGATAGAGCAACGCAACATACCATCACCAAAAGTGCACCAAATTATATACAGTACCGTACATAGAAAGTTATTGAAAATGATTGATAAAAATGAATGGATATATTTAGTTTAAAAAAAAAAGGTGGTTGTATTTAGCTATGGAAATCAGGATATTTCACATAATCTCAAATACTTATCCTGATTCGTGATAAGGGGCCGATAACCTAGATGTTAGGCCCCTTAAAACAACAATTATCATCATCATCATCATGATTCGTGATATTTATTTTGAACATAATATTAATAGGTACAATTAGAAATTAAATGCCTAAATTAAATAAATAAAATAAATAAGCAATTTAGTTCAATATATTGTGAGTGATGTATACATTCAGTTTTGAACGGAAATCATGTATTCCCACAGCCTTATCAATGGGCAGTATTAACATTTGATCAAAAGAGATTTTACCATCCAATGCAGCTGAGGCAAATGTTACCGAATCACATTTTTTTTTTTTTTGGAGATATTCAGTTTTGAAAACAAGTTCCTCATTTATGAGTGCACAGGTCTCAGCTGGCTGATTCTTCAGAAGACAGAAACTACTATAGGCTATGTGATTATGATTGTCCGTTTTCTGTCAACAAGGCTCTGCTCAGATGTAAGTCCATCAAATTCTGACTAATTAACCAGAAAGTGGTCATGCATACCCTGTCATACCAGTTTCCATATTGGTTGTGCTCATGAAGCAATGAATTACATCTTTGTTAAGTTCAGAAGTCCATTTAATTCGTTGCAGAAAAAAACTTTGGTGGTTGTCGTTAGCCTGTCCGAAAAAACACGTTCAGGAGTTGGAGATTAAGATGGAGGTTTGATCCGACCATTATCGGCTGAATGTATGCCTGGTACAGCACTGGCCCCAACATCCCTCACGAAGCGGTTCCTATCCGTACATTTCTCGAAACTAACATGTGAGGTATAAATTGCCAACTACATTGTAAGAGCCGACTTCCGATAACTACAACCGAGGATGATGGGAAGGTCGACCGATTGGCAACGCATTCAGTTTCTTGAAAATTTGTTTGACAAGCTACTTCTAATCTTGTATATAAACCTGCGTGCCACCAATCTGAAACAAAATTTGCAGACGTACATTTTAGGATCCATTAATTTTTGGACAACCTTTTCCATTCTTCTGATTTAGGCCCTTTGGCACTCTAGCTAATATAGGCAAATTATGGAAGCTGTCATTCAAGGACTAGGCAAAGTTCATTTTACGCCCCTCGATGCAAAAAAAAAAGCCAATTCTCTGCAAGTTTTAAAGGGACCCCGAAAATCACATTTTTAAGCCCTAATACCAATAGTTTACGGGATATTTCCAGAATACTATCCTCTCTCTCTATCTGGGAAACATATTAATTCTGGCTCATTGGTTCAATCGCTTGAATAGAACATGAAAAATAAAAACAAAATGTTTTTTAATATTTCGATTGTCGTCCTTGAATTTTTGAGAAAATTTGAACAAATTAGATTCCATTATGCTCTAAATAAACATTTTTGTGTCGAGTTTCACTGCGATCGGAAGATTTGATCAGCAGAAAATTCATTTTAAACATACGATTTTCACGTGGCCGTATTTATCAGGTCTTCAAAAGGCACGTATATGTACGCATTTAACACTACTATATCACCATCCAAAATTTCAGTTTGATTGATGTGATAAATTCGATGATATTGCGAATCGGTAAATATTTTGCATTGCCACCCTGTTGGGTTGTTTTATTTGTAAATTATTATTTATATACCAGTACATAAGAATTATTATGGGGGTTCATTACACAAACTTTCACTTTGCTCGTTTGATTTCGAAACAAGAAATAAAAACAAGCTTAAATTTCGCACAGCTGCCATCTTTAATTTTTCATAATAATTAGATTTAATTAGACACCGGCATGTTGGTCCTAGTCTAAAGAATTGCTGTGCCGAGTTTCACTGTGCTCGGACTATTACACCATTTACATATTTGAATTTCGCGTGGGCACCATTTTTGTTTTGTGCTCAGGTGAATAAAGGTCACATAGGTTAGCTTTCTTCACCTATTGCCATTCGCCATAGAAATATTTCAGGTAGATTGCAGCGATAGGTACGGATATATTGAGATCACGTCAAATGTTTCGCATGGCCACCAGTCTGGATTGCCATAGAGTTTGCCGATATGCCAACAGATGAAGATTATTGTGGTGGTTTATTACACAAACTTTCACTTCGGTCGCTGGATTAGGACACAGGAAATTAAAATATGATTTTCAAATTTTGCGAAGCCGCCAACTTCAATTTCTGAAAACAATTCACAGTGCCAAGTTTCACTTCGCTCGGATAAATAAGTCGCGAGAGGAGGCAATTAAAATATTTAAACTTTACGTGGCCACCATGTTGGCTTTGTGCTAATTAAGGTTTTCAAAGTCACTTTAGCAGCCTCTACCTCCGTACAAAACTCCAAGTTGATTGCGGTAATAGTTTCGGGTAAATTGAATGCCAAAGAAATACTTCGCGGAGCCGCCATGCTGGATTAGAAAACCTTATTCAAATTTGAAAGACGTGGCCTAGGTCGGATGATGTAGTTGTAAGTTTTTACCAAGTTTCATCGAAATCGCTCCAGTTGTTTGAAGTTTATTAGGGACACACACATTAACTAAAGGTGATAAAAGCCTGTATTTCCTTAGATGAAATTAGGCTAAAAGAGGAAGTTCATAACTCTTAGTATAAATTTGGAAATAATACGTCACTTCATTTCCTCGAACGTAATTCATAGGAAAGCGTAAATATTTTTACCCTCAAAATGCCCATACCTTGAATAATTTACATATTATTTTCTTTCAAGAAGACAGAGTAACTCACTAATTAATGGAGATGTTTATTGAAATATGTGACCGAAACTACGTGGACACTGTTTTAATTACCCCAGTAAGTAAAGGGCCTCGTTAAGTAGGCCTACTGTATATGAGGATGAGGCCGGGGTCTCCCGTTGTCGATAATACATGTACGTTCAGAACGGTGAACTGCAGCGGAACACTTCTGCTCGTAACAACTTGCAAGTTTCTTGAAATTAAATGCCCTACACATTTTCACGTGCATTGCATATTGACGGTGTAGACATAGGCCTGCAGTCACCCACTTTGCTAACGCAGTACTTCTGTTTGTGAATCATAGAGTTTCTGACATAACCCGAAGAGAGTTGATGGTTCACAGCTTTCGTGCTATGTCCCCTTCCATTCTCTATGACAACAGTAAAAATATAGAAGGTTCAGAACTCGACCAGTCTGCTAGTCATGACCAATCCTGGGGGAAAATAAAAGTATTGCCTCAATATTTAAATGTATTTCCTGACATACCTGGCTTTACCTCCCGAGAAGTGCTCAGGGAATTCGAAGCATGTTAGTAATTGATCCCCTATTTCGGAAATAATTCCAGGCTATGGTATTGGTGCTTATTTTATTTATTTTATTTACCGTATGGCTTTTAGTGCCGGGAGTGTCCGAGGACACATTCAGCTCGCCAGAGGCTGTAGCTGCTTCAATGCGGACACCCATGGGGTGAGCTACAAGTTCCGTTCAATTTCAAGTAGTTCCAACTTTCGCTACCAGATTTCACTGACACCTAGTGGTGAACGTTGGAACTTAGATAGAGCGTTTCATCGAAATCTAACCTACAATTTAGCTTCCCACAAGTTAAATTAATGGAAGGTTCCTTTCCATGCCATAAATCTATGACATGGGACCGCCGGCTTTATTTCCCCTCCGAAGAAAGGCATACTGAAGGATTTTAACGCTCTTAAAAAAATCCGACGACTTCGGCCGGGTTTGAACCCGCGATCTTGGGCATAGCAAGCTGCCGACTACGCCACCGAAGCCGAAATAATTCCAGGCTTTGGTCTTGATGCATAAAACAATAATAATAAAAAGAATAATAGACAGTACGATAGAAATGAAGCTTGAGGCATCCCCGTGTGCTTGCGAGTAGGCCTATACGGTACCGGTATGTAATGTGAAAACGGACTATACCAAACGCGCATCTCCTCTCTCTCTCTCTCCTTTCTTGTGTTTCCGGCTTGGAGACTCTAGACTGGCATCCCTCAACTTACTGTAGGCTATACAGTACATAACAAGAAGTTCCGTGACGAACTAAAGAGCCTACTTTTCTTAAAATTTGAGATTCATGCCAATGATTAATGACGAAATTAAGTTGGTATTATCGAAATTTCTAATTAGTTCGAAATACTGTATACCTGGCATAATGTAGCCTATTAAAGCACTACAGTTGGCAGCCCTGGTGACTGAATATATTCTTAGATCCATTTCTTAGGGTACAGAATACAAAATTTGGTTGAAGTCCAATGGATAGCATGGACGTTACATACAGTTAAACATTGGATCTAACAGCGCGTGTAAAATCATGTTGGCAACAATGCCATGCATGTATTGGTCAGAAATAATCTGAAATAATATGATCTATTGTTGTGCCAATTTTGAATGAAATCCATTAGGTAGTATAGAAGTTACATGAATTTAAAGTTGGACCTCTCAGCAGGCTTGGAATCATGTTGGTAGCACTGACGTATATAAGTTACTCCAAATTAATATAGAATGTCAGGAACTACACGTGTGCATTGTTTAAAACTGTCGGCTTGCATACTTTCTGATACATGGGTATTTGGATTAAAACAAATTGAGAGCATTTATTAACAGTTGGCAGCCCTGGTGGCTCTTAAGAATACGCTCAGTCATATCTGTTTATGTACACATAGCACATACGAAATTTGGTTGAAATCCAATTGATAGTGTAGAAGTTATATGCATTTAAAATTTGGACCTATCAGCAGGCTTATAATCATTTTGGCAAAACTGCGATGTATGGCCTCCTGGAAATTAAACTGCAATATTATTATGTATACGTGTGCCAATTTTGAAATTGCTCCGATTCATACCTTCCAAGATATCCAACATGGAGCTCAAATTTCAAATGCGATTTTTCAGCAGTTGGTAGCACTGACATCATTTTCAAATTAGGCCGTGAGATATTCAGGTATAGATCTTTACTCCTACCAAATTTTGTTTCGTTTGCTGCAGCCGTTTAGGAGTTGATAGGGGGGGAGACACACACAGACAGACAGAAGGACAGACAGACAGACAGACACACATTTGCCCGATCTCATAAGTCTACTTTTCCTCATTTTTGCAAAATGTGAAAAGTAGGCTAAAAATCATTTGTTTGCTCCTTTTACGCAACTTGTCTCCATTTTTAGCCTACTTTTCACATTTTGCAAAAATGAGGAAAAAGTAGACTTATGAGATCGGGCAAATGTGAGTCTGTCTGTCTGTCTGTCTGTCTGTCTGGCTCTGTGTGTGTCCCCCCTATTAACTCCTAAACGGCTACAGCAATCGAAACAAAATTTGGTAGGAGTAAAGATCTGTACCTGAATATCTCACGGCCATATTTGAAAATGATGTCAGTGCTACCAACTGCTGAAAAATCGCAATTGAAATTTGAGCTCCATGTTGGATATCTTGGAAGGTATGAATGGGAGTTATTTCAAAATTGGCACACGTATAGATAATAATATTGCAGTTCAATTTCCAGGAGGCCATACATCGCAGTGTTGCCAAAATGATTATAAACCTGCTGATAGGTCCAAATTTTAAATGCATATAACTTCTACACCATCAATTGGATTTCAACCAAATTTCGTATGTGCTATGTTTACATAAATAGATATGACTGAGCGTATTCTTAAGATCCACCAGGGCTGCCATCAGTTAATAAATGCTCTCAATTTATTTTATCCAAATACCAATATATCAGAAAGTATGCAAGCCGGCAGCTTTAAACTATGCACACGTATAGTACCTGACATTCTATATTAATTTGGAGTAAATTATACGTCAGTGCTACCAACATGATTCTAAGCCTGCTGAGAGGTACGACTATAAATACATGTAACTTCTATACTATCATTTGGATTTCAACCAAATTTCGTGTGTGGTATGTGTACCATAACAGATATGTCTATGCCGATTCTTAAGAGCAACCAGGGCTGCCAACTGTTAATAAATACTGTCTCTATTTTTGTTAGCCTAATATCAATATATCAGAAAGTATGCAAGCCAATAGCTCTAAACTTTGCACACGTATAGTACCTGGCATTCTAGATTAATTTGGAATAACTAATATACGTCAGTGCTGCCAACATGATTATAAGCCTGCTGATAGGTCCAAATTTAAAATGCATGTAACTTCTATACTATCCAATGGATTGCATTCAAAATTGACACAACAATAGATCATATTATTTCAGATTATTTATGGCCAATACATGTATGTCATTGTTGCCAACATGATTTTACGCGCTGTTAGATCCAATGTTTTACTGCCTGTAACGTCCATGCTATCCATTGGACTTCAACCAAATTTTGTATTCTGTACCTTAAGAGATGGAACTAAGAATATATTCAGTCACCAGGGCTGCAAACTGTAGTTCTCTATTAGGCTACATTATGCCAGGTACACAGTATTTCGAACTAAATAGAAATTTCGATATTACCAACTTAATTTCGTCATTATTCTAGATAGATCCATATAGATTAATCATTGGCATGAATCTTAAATTTTAAGAAAAGTAGGCTCTTTAGTTCGTCATGGAACTTCTTGTTATTACCTTTGAAGTATTTTATTGCTGATTCAAGCTTTACATCTCCACCAGTTTGAACACGTTGTCTACTTGAGGAAACCATGTTGAACTTTGTACATTCGTAACAGTGTTGCCAATCTTTGAGCCTTATTCGCTATAAAATCGAATAATTCGGGTGCTCTTTTGCCGCTCAAACAAGGCTCATACAAAACAAAATATAATATAATATCAAATTTGTACTGAATTAGTCTGCCAAATACCTCTAAGCTTGTGGAAATATAGCAACACTCGGTGGACAAGTGGGAACTAGCCGCTTAGGACTTGAGGTATAGCAGCACACCCCCGCACGCCCGTCATAGTTGCTCCACACACTTAGTCAGTCAAGGCCGCCAGAATGTAGGGCAATAAGAACATAATTGTTTTCGTAGAGAGGTATGCACGTTTTGATTACAACTGACCTTATTTAGGGAACTTGAAACTTCCAGGGGCATTATGCAATCGACAGATCAGGCTAAGCAGCTAGAGTATGCATCCCTGCAAAGCACCTGTGTAACATTGTGCAACCACTCAAGGGGAAGTTGTCAACTGGGACTGGGTGAGGAACATAGGTGATGGTAATGCACTGAAAACAATGCATGCAATTATGCACTAAAAATGTAGAAAATGCATTAAAAATTGAAAGATATGCACTTAACAATAAGCCACTTTATACATGACCGTATCGTTCACTGCTGAAAGAAGCATCTCAATAGATAATTGCAAGTTTTTCAATGTTTTCAGGAGACAAATTACGTCTATTTTAATAGTTTTCAGTGCATAAATGTCCGGTCCCAAGCCATCGCTATTACCTGACACCCACTGTTTTAATAAATACTTTCTGCTGCTCTTCTCTTTAGGCATTTTGAGTTAAGGATACGGTATGCAGACTAAGAATAAAGTAACTCCTCACAAAACTAACCCCGGGCTACTGGCTGTCGAGTAGTGAAAGGAATGTCCCACTCCATTCCCCTCTTCAAGTAGCCAGGCATCATGCTTGCGTAAAATATTAGTTATTGATCTGTTGCTCAGAAAGTTGCTTACAAGGGATGTCCAAAATGCAGGCGAAACCTATTTTGTTCAAGATGTGTTAAATTATACTTAATTTCAACTGTATCTGCTAAAATATGCTGTTAAGTTCAGAATATGCAAACAATCCAATAAACCCACGTATACGCATTTCCAAAAAGTCCGGTCCCTAGTGAAGTTTCACGACCATGGATGACGTCCCACTGGACAACAAAACTACCAACTTTCAAGTTCCAAGTGGTCTGTAAAGGTGGTGACGCCAATACATCACCGTGCTGCTTGTATTGAAGGTGACGCGGACAGTGTGTTGGGTGTTGAGTGTACACCCGTTGCTTATGGAGTTGTTGGACATTGTGACTGACAAGGATAGAGAAGAAGGCGGCCGTGGCCTTAAATTAGGAACCATCTCAGCATTTGTCTGAAGTAGAATGTGGGGAAACCACAGAAAACCACTTCTAGGATCGCTGAGGTACCGGTAACTCACAAAGCTGTGTAAACCCGATTGGAACCCTCAGACCAGAATTATATTTCTTTATTCAGGGTGTTTCAGGAGGAATAGTAAATATTTCAGGAGGTGGTAGTGTGGATGAATTGCAATAAAACATTCCATATAACATGTGTCCATTTGTATTGTGTACAGAGATACAGCTGGTAGTATTTAACCCAAACAAATGTATAGCCAAGGCAAATGAGGACGTTCAAAGTTGATTTTCAAAAATTCCACCACCAATGCATTTTGTACTTCTCTTGATAACACCCAGTGTAGCTCTTCGGAGGGCGTCTTGGCGTTCTTTGAGCAGGGCTGCACTATGCATAATCCGAACGATTAACTCTGCTCTTTTGTTAACTTTTCCCTCTTAGACTTCGCTTTTCAACCATCCCCACAGGCAAAAATTCAAAAGGGTAAGGTCCGGGGACCTTGGTGGCCAAGACACGCGCCCATATCTCCCAATCCATCTTCCGGGGAATATTAGGTTTAGATGTTGTATCTCCAGACGACTGTAATGTGGAGGAGCCCCGTCATGCTGGAAGAACATACACATTCTTGTAGCCAAAGGAAACTCTTCCAATAATGCTAGAAGATCATTTTCAGTGAAGATAATGGGGTTCTGTTAGATGATGCGGCAACACAACAAGCCCAATCAACTGATTGCCAATCAACCCATACCACACATTTACAGAGAAGTGTTCTTGAAAATGTTTGCCCCCAATGGCATTGGGTTTTCTTCTGACCACTGATGTTCATTCCGAGTGTTATTGATGCCGTCACGAGTGAACGTGGCTTCATCAGTGAAGATAACAAATGGGATTACTTGACGATTTGCACGTATCCAACGGCAAAATTCCAATCATCTATCTGCATCTCCTGTTCGAAGGTGTTGAACGGGATGGTAATGACACGGATGCAACCCGTGTATACGTAATGTCCACCATACACTTGTACATGGAACACCGATACGTGCAGAAAGTCTACGTGTACCAACACACGAAACGACAACTACTCTGGTTACTTACCAAAATACCTAATTTCACAATATTCTTAAAGCTGTTTTAGAGTGTAATAGATATGCTTTCCTTTTGTTTATAGACTACTACAATGAATGTTTTGAATGCTGTGGGAGAAGCATGTGGCTTAGAGACAAAGAAGCTCAGCGAATTGCCAACGCATATTCCATTCCGGATTATCAAGATTCGGAAATTGAAAACAGCATATGGTGATCGTGTACTTTGTGTATGCGAAAATTTTGAGACAATTCTGCCTACACGGTTTAATGATATGACGGAGAGTGTTTTTGATGAAGTGAATAATGCTGTGCAACCTGTACACTTAATTTATGAAGGTTTAAAAAAAAGGTGCATGGTCCGTTTTAATTAAATAAATAAAAAATGTGAAATAATAATGGAAAAATATAAGTGATGACAATAGACTGAAAGAAAAAAATATGTATATAGAATAATAATCTTTTAGTTTTTAGTATTGTCTTTAAAAATATTATGATGAAACAACAACAAAAATGTATATAAAGTTTGTAAATAAATGCAAATGATGTTACAATGCTGTTTTATTTTCTACAAAGTTACAATATTTAACATTGCAGAGTATACATGATTATGACAATAATGCATACTTAATACACGTATTTGCCTTTACGATAGTGTGTTATAGTTTTAAAAACCAAAGCTTGTTGTAGATTTTTTTCCACGGCGAACAATAGGTATAAAAACGTCATTAGCACTATTATAATCATAAGCAGCATCATTATTATTATCCTCAACATTATCCTCAACATCACTAAAACCAGTTAAATATTCCTGTTCCTCTTCCTCTTCCTGTACAGTGTCCTTATTAAGAGTCTGCGTGGCTTTTGATAATGTTAAGGGTTTTTTGAACGTTGAATTATTTTCAGCAGCAGTATTGTTTTCTAGCACTCGCTTTTTAGCATTTTTATGATTTTCTGTTGACAGCAACAACGTTTCATGCAGTACACTACATTGATGATCACTGACACTTTAACCCTCACTATCTTTACTTTTTAGCTCACTGCGACATTGTTTTGAACGTTGTTTTGAACAACACCAAATAACAGTTCCATTTTAATTGGTTCGTTTCACAATATATCCTTTATAGACTGCATGAGGCTTACCATACCTAGTCAATGATACTTCCATGTCAACTGTCAAGCATAGACTAAGCTCTAGTGAAGACAACCTTACAATAAGAAGAATAGTTTAATGTGAGAGCATATATGGGTGCAAATGTGGGAAGCAAAAAAAGTGGGAGCAAATGTGTGCGCAAAAAGTGGAAGCAAAAGTGAAAGCAAAAAGTGGGAACAAATGTGGGAGCACAAATAATAAACTTAGTTATAACCTAACCTAACCTAACCTAACTTCACCTAACCTAACCTAACTTGACCTAACCTAACCTGACTTTACCTAACCTAATCTAACCTAACTTCACCCAACCTAACCTAACTTCACCTAACCTAACCTAACCTAACCTAACTTCACCTAACCTAACCTAACCTAACTTCACCTAACCTAAACTAACCTATCCTAACCTAACCTAACCCAACCCAACCTAACCTAACTTGAAAGTGGGAGCAAATGTAGAAGCAAAAAAGTGGGAGCAAATGTGGGAGCAACAAGAGGGTGCAAATGTGGGAGCAAAAAAAAGTGGGGGCAAAAAGTGGGAGCAATCGTGTGACGAAAAAAATGGGAGCAAATGTGGGAGCACAAATAATAAACTTAGTTATAACCTAACCTAACCTAACCTAACTTCACCTAACCTAACTTAACTTAACCTAAACTAACCCAACATCACCTAACCTAACCTAGCCTAACTTGAAAGTGGGAGCAAATGTGGAAGCAAAAAAGTGGGAGCAAATGTGGCAGCAACAAGAGGGAGCAAGTGTGGGAGCAAAAAGTGGGAGCAAATGTGGGAGCAACAAGTGGGAGCAAAAAAAAAACAACGTGCGAGCAAAAAAAAAAGTGGGAGCAAAGAGTTGGAGCAAATGTGTGGGAAAAATGTGGGAGCAATAAGAGAGAGCAAATGTGGAAGCAAATGTGGGAGAAAACGTGGGAGAAAAGAAATTGGGAGTAAAAAGTGTGAGCAAAATGTGGGAGCAAAAAAAGTGAGCGCAAAAATTGGGAGCAAATATGGCAGCAAGTAAGGGAGCAAAAGTGGGAGCAAATATGAGAGTATAAAGTGAGAGCAAAGAGTGGAAGCAACCATGACTGGTTGTTGAGACTTTCATATCAACCAATACACATGAATTAAATTCTATTAGAGTAATCTGGGTAATAATAATAATAATAATAATAATAATAAAAGTTAAAAAAATTGAAGTGTATAGATATGTTTCAATGTGGAATTTCCAAAGTACTGTCAAGAATAATAATTACATGAAACAGATTCAGAGAATTCTAGAGTACTTTAAGTTTAATCATTGGGTAGGAGTGAGATAGAGCTAGCTAAACTAACATAACCTCAGCTCACCTAATTTAACATAACTTCACCTAAACTAATGTTATGCAAGTTGTGACTTGCTTTGAGACTGGCTAGGACGTCACAGATGAATGGTGGTGGGAGGCTGGACAAAACTTTATATTAAACAAAAATATTTTCCTTTTTGAAAAATATAACAAGTGGTCCATAGCAGAGGGGGCGTCAGCTCGAGTCCAACGATATGTCACATGCCAAAATCGAACCATGGATTCGCAAGATATCAGCATTGCCCCTGAATGTATTGCGGGTTAGTATGTGACGCCGGAGGGAGAGGTGGTGGAGGGTATTTAAACCCCCAATACTCCCCTACTTCCTCGTGGTTAATCAGACCTGCTGAAAGTTTTAGAAGTGAGTATTTCCCGTGTAACCAATGCGTGGTAATGAATTTAACCAACAAATTATTCACCAATATTTCATTAAAATATTTCAGATGCCTAGGAGGTGTTGTGTGTCTGGCTGTGAGGCACATTATGGCAGCACTAACTGGTTATATTACCAAGTTTTGATCACATACAGCGAAGTGGACGTTCAGCGTCCAGTAATTTAGTATTGGTATATTGTGCCTATGAGTGCATCCGTGGACAAAAGGTGAAGAATTTATTATCAAAGGCAGTCTCTAAGTTCGTAAGAATAGTATTAAATATTTTTTCTAAGCGATTCAATGACGGCAGTGAGCATAGCAGCAAGAAAAGAAAACTTCAGACATCGGGGCATTGAGATACAGTACAGCCTTTTATTATTACCTTATCGGGACATTGGCAGTACATAGCCTAGCATGATAATAATTATGTATCCTTTATTTGTGATATTTAGCCTGTGTAGATTAAGCGGATGTTATGTTCTGTTGTATTTTCCGAAAAATCTCGCGTCAAAATCTATGTGTTTGCGCAGATTTAGCAATTACCATGTGCTTGTGCTAGGCCTACCACATGACAGATGGGTGGCGTTGCCAAACGTAACGACACGGCTTGAGAATTGTAGACGGCGATGGTTGGAGCGATTTCAATGAAACTTGGCAAGCAATTACTATTACCCCGTCTGACCCTCCGACCACGCCTTTCACATTTTCATGTCACAAATCCAACATGGTGGCTTCGCGAAATATTTCACGATCTAGATCTCACAAACTATGACACCAATCAAACTGAAATTTTGTAAGGCGGTAAAGGCCTATTAATTAGGTTCATACAGGCTTAAAGTGCTACATCCGGATGTTGTGTAATCCGTTAAATATATCCATATCAGATTCTTAAAAGGTATTGAGGAGCTTCAAACGAACGTGCTTGATTTTTACCAGGGTTGTTAATAATATGTTTATTGCAGCGAAATTGCCATACAAATTAACATAAACACTAATCACAACAAAACTTGATCGTAATACATACTGTATCTTTCTGTACACATGATATTGGAGTTATTGGGGTTATTGGAGTTATTAGCAACGTAGATATCAATACCAACTCAGTTTCTTTTATGAGACGACACTATTTTCTGCCGCTAGCAGGGCGTACCCCATCAGACAGCACACACTCTCATAATGTACGTTAGAAATATGTCTCGTAAATATATTTTAATGGAATCCAATCTCGGAGATTGGAATGTTTGATGTTGCTATTGTTGTTTCATGTGGGATCTTGGAACATAACCTATTGGTCATCTGTCCCATGTAGTTGGGTGTGTATTGAATGTGTCTGATAACCTTGTAATAGTGGTGTCTGTAGTACTGCGTGTATTTGTAATTAAGACAAGTGTTTGCAAAGAGATGGCCACGGCCTTGACTTAGAAATATTCCAGACATTTTCCTGGAGTAGAAGTGTGAAACCACGGAAAACCACTTCTAGGACGAATGTGAAGGGAACCAATCTCACCTTCTCACAGTGTTGCCATACAAGGCAGAGTGAACCCCGTCCCAGCCCTCAGACCACACTTTCGCTCCCTAGTAAACTATTATGTATATAAAAATGAATGATTGTTCGTCTTTTATGCGTTCATATACAATTCATCCGCTTGTGATGAAACTTTGGTGAGCTGTTGTGCACACTCCAGGGAAGGTTATATAATTAGTAAATCAATTTTACAATGGATGGCGTGCGAGTAGTTTCAACAAAGTCCCGTAATACACCATTCACCCCATTGCATCGAAACTTTGGTTCGTTGATGTGCACACTCCCGCGAAAGTAGTGAATTAGTAGATCCATTTTACAATAGGTGGCGACCGATTATTTTCAAGAAATGGGTGTTTGCACGCGAATCGTTTCAACAAAGTTCCGTATGCGTTCATACACCAGTCATCCGTTGGTGATGAAACTATGGCGAGTAGTTTTAACATATGAGTGTTGCCGTGCGAATAATTTCAACAAATGAACTTTGGTGAGTTGGGCGCAAGCACGCAAAGTCTTCTGTACATGTGACCCCATTTTACAATAGATGGTGCGCGAGTCATTTCATGAGTGTTGCCGTTTCAATCATTTCTACAAATTAGTGTATTTCATACCATTTATTGGCATTTTCTGCGGCTTCATTGTATGATTATCCGACTCCGTGGATAAATGGTTAGCGCACTAGGCTTTGGCCCGAAGTGCCCCGGGTTGGATTCCTGGCCGAGCCATCAGGAATTTTAATCTCCTGGGGTTAATTCCCGTAGCTCGGGGACTGGGTGTATCTGACGTCTTCATCCTCATTGCGACGCGCTGGTTGCCCACGGGCGCCAACTAGAAAGACCTGCACTCGGCCTCTCCGGAGGCCACACGATATGCCATTCATCCGATTAGAATGAAACTTCGGTGAGTTGTTGTGCACACTCCAAATCAGGATTTTGAATTAGTTTTAATAGAACAAAACAAGATGGCCAAAACTAAGTGTGTCAAAGAGCTTACAAAAAGAAACCAGAGAAGTTCCTCAGCTTGTCACCAGGCGGCTGATTGGCGCTACTGTTAGTTATTATGTTAGTTATTGTTGTTTTAAGCTGCGGAACTACGAGGTCATCTGCCCCAACGCTACTGTATGGGCACAGGCAGAGAATGCACCAATTTTAGGTAGTATTGTTGGCACGCGAGTCGTTTCACCAAAAGACATTGAATCATTCAACAAATACGAATTGGCGCGCTGTTGCAGCGTATTAATTGATATATCCACCAACAGAACACGAAACTAGCATAGCCTACTTTCTTAATTATAGTGACGCGATCTTCACGGATAATGGTTTTTTGAGTTTTCTTTCTTTGTCTGGGCAAAACCACTGGTCGCTACTAGGTTAGACGAAAATTGCAGCTTGTTCGAGCAAGGGGGCTGGGGCGTGAGCCCAAGGCTAGATTTGTGTTTGTATGTAAAGCCTTATTAAGCTAACTCATAAGATGTGTCGTTTAAAGCGTTAGTGACGTCCATGACGTAATGGATGTCACCAATTTTGGTCTAGAGGAATTTTATAGTGTAATGTATCGCGATCTATACTACTCCCCAGATTACAATTAGGCTATTTTCCAAGGGAGCGTTGCGGTGCAGTGGTCAAGCTACTTGCCTCGCGCTAAGGCGGACCCAGTTCGATTCCCGGTCAATGCATGTGAGATTTTCGAAGTGAAATATCACGTCCTGTGGTTCAGATTCCACGTAAAATTGGAGGCCAAGTAGCTCATGATCGCGAGATTAACAGTGGCGTAAAACTCCAAGATTCCTTTCTTGCTTCCATGTTCCAACCCCTATGTGAAGCAATAATAGCAACAACAAACATTTCGAAACAGCTATAACAATAAGCGAGTATTGAGTCAAAGGAGCAGCCACATCTCATCCCAATAGTACACACATCCAAGCACACGGGGCCTTATTAACAGTTATAACAATAAAGCGAATATTGAGTCACAGGAGCAGCCACACCTCATTACCATAGTATAGACACACCCACGCACACGGGGCCTTATTAACAGTTATAACAATAAGCGAGTATTGAGTCACAGGAGCAGCCACACCCTATCACAAGAGTATACACACCCAAGTACACGGGGCCTAATTGACAGTTATAACAATAAGCGAGTATTGAGTCACAGGAACAGCCACACCCTATCACAAGAGTATACACACCCAAGTACATGGGGCCTAATTGACAGTTATAACGGCCAAACTTCGTGACACACACAGGAACAATTCAACTTGTGTACTGATTGCCCCAGACATCTTGAGAATCTGGTAGGAAGTGGACTATTAAATACGTCTCAACTGTCGGTGTGCTGTTTCCTCGCCGACTGTAAAATGGTTTAGTCGTGCACCACGACCACGATTGGCAGCTAGAGAAATTCCTGAGATCGGAGGTTTGAAAACCGGTGCTAACAAAGACCATCCTTATTATTCCTGGGTTTTTCAACATTCCCTCCAGGCAAATGCCGAGAATGTACACATAAAGCATGTTACAAGTTTCCATAATGGCATTGCTTGTGGACTATCGTACTAATGGAAATGCTCCAGTCGTTCTCCCTAGCTGACTGTACTGCAAATGGCACTCCTCTCGTCTCAGGCAAATACATAACGATAATGCCAAAGATTAGTTTAAATTACACTTTTCGACCAACCCTCACTAACATACAGTACGTCAGGAGAGGTCTTCAAGAATTCATTGATAATTGGGAACCAAAGTTAACCCGCTACCTTCCACACATACATAAGATTTATTCATAAATGATTGCATTTATGTAATTGTAGTATGCATATTTCTTATGTCGAGGTATGTATCATTAGTTTATTGCACAAGATACAAATATTGATCTAAGTTGATTTAAAGGTGTTTGATTTAATGTTTACATGTTCCTTTATGAGCAATTTAATTTATATAGCTGCCTGTGAATGCTGTGAAAGGTTCAACTCATAGGGTTAGGACTACTGTTCTGACTCAGTGAGGAAAGCAATGGCAAACTACCTCACTCCTCTTCTTGCCTAGAACGCCTCAAAATAGTGCTGCCTTGGGTTTTTGTGGGTATCTACTCACATAACGTAACGGCGGTACTTTTTGAGGATCCAACCAGCCTTCGGGCTGACTACCTAACAAAAACAAAAGCAACATAGCATGATTTAAAAAGATAATTGGCATTGTGCAGGCAGAGTTTTGCATACAGAGTCATCTTGTGGTGTAGAAGAGAACTACCTCACCTAATCCGTGTGAGGCGCAGTAAATTGGCGCAGCTGAGTTGTTCACGCTGTAAGTGACGTCAATATCGGGTGAGTAAAAGCAAAAGCTTAATATGACAATAGTTCCACCCCTTTAAACCTCCATAACTAACTAACACTAGCCAAGCGCCAACACAAATTGTGACCAATCAGCCTACATTAGACGGAAAACAAGTATTTATACACCTAACCTCAATGAAATATTACCGGTACGGTACATAAGATATTCATCACAAAATAACTCGCTTTCATATACAAATATGGGGGGGGGGTTATTAATTGGATGACATAAAAGCGTGTTACTTTTTTCCGGTATCGTTTTACCCTCCAGGGTTGGCTTTTCCCACGGACTGTACATTACTATGCGCCAAAATATACAGTAATCATTTTCGCCTGAGCGTCTGCGTGTTGTTGTTTCACCATGACGGTTACAGAGATGGGACTATCGACTATTCGTTGGAAGAAACTATCGACTAGATAGTCGACTACTTTCAGTCGAAAGGTTACTTGAATTCGCATAGCTCCTCAGCGTGTTGTTTCATATATTCGACTGAAAGTAGTCGCTTCTAGGCAGCGTACAAAGCATTGTAATATCGGGTGGGTGAAAGCCTTCGACCATCCTGAAAATAGCTTTCGTGGTTTCCCTTTTCACCACCAGGCAAATGCTAGAACGGTTCCGTTCAACAGGCCCATGGCCGATTTCCTTTTAAAATCCCTTGTCTGACCCTTGCTTAATTTGGCCCATGGTTGGTTGGTTGGCTGGTTGGTTCCGCAGTTCAGGGGCCCCACCAACTCTGTCATGTAGCCCCGTGTACTTTGGGTGTGTGTAGAATCTGTCTGATAACAAGTGTTAATTGTGATAGCTGTATTAGTGTGTGTTATCTGTTTTAAATCAAGTAAGGACTGCAGACGATCAATTTCAAGTAGTTCGTACTTTTGCTACCAAATGCTACCGTCCACGACACCTAGCTTGCGGACTTGGCTACTAGATGGCATCGCAGTCAGCACCTGGCGGTGAACGTTGGAACTAATAGAGCGTTATCAATTCTAACCTACAAATTTAGGCTTCACAAAAGTGTAGTTAGTGGAAGGTTCTATTTCATGCCATAAATGGGGCCGCCGGCTTTACTTCCCCTCCGAAGGAAGGCATACTGAGGCATTTTGAAAGCTCTTAAAAATCCAACGACTTCGGCCGGTTCCAACTACCCCACCGAATCCGCCGGACAGACATTTATGAACAGAATTGATAGAAAGCAACATCGATAGGATTCGCTTACATCGATATACACGAATCAAAAAAATATAGGACATTATACTGTGCCCGTTCCGTTATGGTATGCGACGACCCAGCTGACATAGCATCGCACACCAAACGTTACGGCACACACATGCACTGAAAATATCAAATGAAATAAGGCTTGTGTCGGATTCCAGGGGGAGAAAAGACAATCAGCTATGGGTAGCACGAGACGAAGTGTCTCTGGGTCGTGTACGGGTGAAAGCAACATCAATTATGAATACAAAGGGCGCCATCCGCCTGGATTCCCATCATTCACAACCTTCCAGGATAAGCCTTAAATTACAAGGAAAAGGACACGAGGAAAGATAGCATCGTGCCAACATTTTAAAACAAACCTAAAAAATTATTAATATCTTGGTTTGGTCAATTCGAAAATATCAAACGAAAATCCTACCTAGGAATATGGTGGATAAGAATTGTTAGGATGAAATGTTCATAGCAACTCCAACCATTTCCCCTCAAAATCTATGTTCACATGTTAAACAAAAGAACTAAAAGTTTTCCTTGGGCGCTCAGGATCACCGAAGCACAAATACTTGAAAACACGACACTCGTGATCTCTGAGCCCTATCAGTGTTCAATCGTTAACATGGATTGCATGTGAACTGAAAATAATTATTTAAATACACGTATATCCCCTATATAAATCATTTTGAACGTTGGTTTATGCACAAAGTCTGTTCTCTCTCATCACTATATTTACAAGTAAATTTTATATTATATTTTAATCAAAATCAACCAGTGTTCAGATGTCAATGATAATTATAATTATCAATCCAGTCACTTAAATTATTTAAATTCTGAAAATCAACTATCGATCATTGTGACTATCTCACAATCATCACGTAAGGAAATCCATGCAAACTCCATCATATTGCTATTCATCATTCTTTTAACCATCTCGAAATCGTTATCATTTAATCGTCATCATCGATCTTTTAATCATCTAAATCATTATCATTACTTTCACTTATTATTATTATTATTACAATTTATTCATACGTCATTACTGTTACGGCTGTGAGTTTGTGTCATCGCTCGCCGCTTGAGTCACAACTGCCCCAGGGGCTGGGCTGTGGCTTGCCTCCTGTATTGCGCGCGCCTTATGCAACAGGGCTACTACAGACAAAGGGATAGTCCAGAAGATTCGTGACTGGACCAGCGGTGGAAACCTCGAGAAGCCGTGGACTCTGGATGGATCTAGAACCATTTATTGAGTCACCGGCCTGCTATATAAGAGTGACCCGTGAAGCAGTTGTGGTTGTGTTTTACGAGCTAGTGCGAGCGATTATCTTGTGCGACAGAAGTGTGGTGACGAAGTGCTGTGCGAGTTACGAAATCCTGTGACATTGTTTCTCCCAGCTTGTGGACAGCGAAATAGCCTGCAGCAAGTGATCGTAAGTAATTGTGGTCGGAGAACATAAATGAGA
The DNA here is from genome assembly GCA_946902985.2 of Meconema thalassinum. Lineage (NCBI taxonomy): Eukaryota > Metazoa > Arthropoda > Insecta > Orthoptera > Tettigoniidae > Meconema > Meconema thalassinum. The sequence continues at coordinate 23,094,604 of OX336389.2, read as the reverse complement.
GGAACAGGTAGTTTCTGTCAAGGCCACCGTACTCATTAGGACAGGTTAACTTCTGTGGTCTGTTGCAAGTGAAAGGGGCCAAGAGCGCATAAGGAAGAGATTTGAGGAAACTGGAATAAGGCTCCTAATTGCTTGTATTTGCTGACTAGTGTAATTTTCTGGCCGCAATAAAGTTAATTATTTCTTTAAGCTGTAATTGGTGTTGTGCTTTGTACCCCCACCGTAATCCAGTTAACAAAAGTGCCACTAGGGGGTGGCACGCAACAATTGGTGTCAGAAGTGGGATTACGAACTCAAGCACAACACCTGACGGTCCTGGTTTCAAAACCCGAGCAGGTCATTTTCTCTAATTTTCCTGTGAGTGCATGCCCTTTACAAGACAAACAACTAAAATGGAGGAGAAATTGGCAGCATTGCTTGAAAAGTTAAATGGCATGGAAACGAAGATGGAAGACGGCCAGAAGAAGTTAGCCAAGGAGCTAACTACCAAATTAGAAGACGGCCAGAAGAAGCTAGAAGACGGCCAGAAGAAGATGGAAGACGGTCAAAATAAGCTAGCGGAGGACCTGAAGAGGATAGAGGACGGCCAGAAGAAGATGGAAGACGGTCAGAATAAGTTGACACAGGACCTGAAGAAATTAGAACTGGGTCTGCGTGAGGAAGTCACGGCAGTGGAAAAGAAGTTCGACGCCTTACAAGTGGAAGTTGCCGAGCTGCGCCAACGCCCGCTGATGGGGGTGGAGGAGAAATTCAACGTCTTACAAAAGGAAGTTGCCGAGCTGTGCCAACGACCGCTGATGGGGGTGGAGGAGAAATTCAACGCCTTACAAGTGGAAGTTGCCGAGCTGTGCCAACGCCCGCTGATGGGGGTGGAGGAGAAATTCAACGCCTTACAAAAGGAAGTTGCCGAGCTGCGCCAACGCCCACTGACGGGGGTGGAGGAGAAATTCAACGCTCTAAGAGAGGAAGTTGCCGAGCTGCGCCAACGCCCGCCCACCGTTACACCAGGAATATTAGGAACGGGACATAGCAGAGTGACGCCCCCAACCTTCGACGGAAAGGTCCCGTGGAGCACCTACTTACGTCAGTTCGAGGCGGCCTGTTCCATAAATAACTGGAACAGCACAGAAAAGGCTACAGCTCTCATTGTAGCGCTGAGAGGTGACGCCCTTAACGTCCTTCAAGCCATCCCGACTGGATCCCAGGACTACGCTTCCCTGATCGCCCATATGGAGTCCCGATATGGAGATAGCCATCTTCAGCAGGCCTATCAGATGCAGCTCCGGACACGGGTACAGAAGAACGCGGAAACCCTGCAGGAGTTCGAGATGGACATCGCACGCCTCGTAAGGCTCGCCTACCCAACAGCGCCGGCCGACTTTCTGGAGCAGATAGCGACGCAGACTTTCACCGACGGGCTACGGGACTCGGACACTCAACAGGCGCTGCGTCTTGCGCGCAATAAGACCCTGGCGGATGCGCTGAGCCACGCACTTGAGTTCGAGACGGCAAAGCAGGTATCTAGAATGTGCGCGCGGGTGCGTCAGGTGGACGTTGACGAACCAGCCCAAGCCAACAAGACCAAGCCCCTGGCCGATGAACTGATGGAGGTGCTAGGCCGGTTCTTCAAGAGTCGCAGTACCACCAACAAAAACTTAGCCGAAGGACATCCGGTGAGGCGGCCCGGAAGAGGACTACCAACCTGCTGGACCTGCCGTAAGAGAGGCCACCTGAGCAAGGACTGCGGTGATCGCCGCCGCCAAGAGTTTCCGTCGGGACAGTCAGTCGTAGGGAAACCGCGTGGCCCAGGAAAGCTAGTATCAGCCAGCCATGAGGGGCGAAGGTTGGCTCGTGACAGTCGTCAAGCCCCGGCAGTCCAAGTTCGTGTGACGCAGTTACGGAGGGATAAAAGCAGCCTGATGGTCGACGGAGTCATCAACGGAGTGAGCTGGCCCATGCTAATCGACACGGGAGCATCGAGGACCATCGTCAGCCCCACCGTGATCCCGAAGTGGAGAGTTCAACCCACACAAAGGAACCTCCAGCTAATAACCGCGACCGGAGACACCGCACCGGTACATGGCGAAGCATCACTGGAGTTCGTCATTGGTCGACGGGCGATAAAGCATTCAGTGCTTGTGGCCGACGTATCAAATGAAGTGATCATTGGACTGGACTTCCTGGACCAGAACAACATCATCTTGGATCTGAGTACCAACACTCTGCACTTCGGAGGTGAGGAACTTGCTTTGCAACCAGCACACGAGGCCGTCACCGCACGACGAGTAAGGCTGAGAGAGGACATCATCGTTCCTGCCAGGACGGAGGTCAGCGCCGCCGTAATTGTCGACGGAACTGCTGAGGGAGTGGCTGCTGTCATCGAGCCAAAATATGAGGACATCCAGGCAAAAGGATTGCTAGTTGCCAAGACGCTCATCAACACGACGCCTCGGCCGTACGTTCGCCTGTCCAACCTGAACGACTACGATATTACGGTTCACCGGGACACCAACCTAGGAGTCTGCGAGCCCGTTACCTGGATTGCCCGCATCACAGAAACGACGGACGGACACCTGCAGACGGACAACCGAAGAAGACGCGCCCTGCCAGAAGAACTACAGAAGCTGTACCAAGGATCCCAGGACCATTTAGACGAAGAACAATCACGCCAACTTCAGGACCTGCTACGCGAATTCCAGGATGTCTTCTCCGTGGGGAGCAAAGACTTCGGCAGGACAAGCTTGGTCCAGCACAGAATCGACGTTGGGGACAGCGCACCGATTAGGGCCCCATTCCGACGTGTCCCGCTCGCCAAGCAAGCCGAAGTCGACCGGATGGTAGAAGAGATGAAGGAGCAAGGGGTGATCGAGCCATCACATAGTCCTTGGAGTTCTCCGGTCGTGCTAGTGAAGAAGAAGGACGGTTCCACCAGGTTCTGCGTGGACTACAGGCGGGTGAACGACGTCACGAAAAAGGACAGCTACCCTCTACCCCGGATCGACGACACGCTGGACACCATATCAGGATCAAGATGGTTCTCCACCTTGGATTTGAAGAGTGCCTACTGGCAGGTGGAGGTCCACCCTAAGGACCGCGAGAAAACGGCGTTCTCTGTGGGCAGCGGGCTCTGGCAGTTCACCGTCATGCCATTCGGTCTGTGCAACGCCCCTGCAACCTTCGAAAGGCTAATGGAGTCCATTCTGAGGGGACTACACTGGAAGACCTGCCTGGTATACCTAGACGACGTCATCGTTCTGGGGAGGAGCTTCGAGGAGCACTACAGCAACCTGAAGGAGATCTTGTTGAAGCTACGGGCTGCCCAGCTGAAGTTGAGCCCCAAGAAGTGTCAGCTCTTCCAGAAGCGGGTCCAGTACCTTGGGCATATCGTCTCCGAGGAAGGGGTGCGCACCGACCCAGAGAAGACCGCAGCTGTGAGGGAGTGGCCAGTTCCGAAGGACAAGTCGCAACTACGAAGCTTCCTGGGACTCTGCACTTATTATCGTCGCTTCGTGAGAGGATTCGCCGACATCGCCAAACCTTTACATCGACTGACCGAGAAGGACCAACTCTTCACGTGGACAGCAGAATGCCACAATGCCTTCGAGCGACTCAAGCAGGCTCTGTGCACCGCGCCTATTCTGGCCTACCCCAGACCTGGAACAAGGTTCATCGTCGATACCGATGCCAGCGACTTTGGCATAGGGGGAATCCTGTCGCAGGTAGTGGACGGCGAGGAGAGAGTAGTGGCCTACTTCAGCAAGGCCTTGTCAAAGCCAGAAAGGAACTACTGCGTCACCAGGAAGGAGCTGCTCGCCATCGTGAAGACCATTGAACACTTCCACAAGTACCTGTACGGGCAAGAATTTCTCATCAGGACCGACCATGCATCCCTGCGGTGGCTCCTGAACTTCAAGCAGCCCGAGGGTCAACTCGCGCGGTGGTTAGAGAGGCTTCAACAGTATAACTTTGAGATTCAGCACAGGAAAGGCCAACTGCATTCTAACGCCGACGCCCTGTCACGAAGACCGTGCCCAGAAAACTGCACCTCCTGTGCCCGAAGGGAGGAGAACACCGGGATACAGTGCCGAAGGACTACCGTGGAACTTCAAGGGAGCTGGAGCCGCGAATCTTTCACGCGGGCGCAAGCGGAAGATGATGACCTGGGACTGATAGCCGAATGGAAGAGGGCCTGTGTACCCAGACCCGGGTGGAACATTGTGAGTGACTGCAGCCCAAAGTTTAAGTCCTACTGGGCACAGTGGGACTCGCTGATTGTAAGGGATGGCCTCATCTGCCGTACCTGGGAGAGCACCGACGGGAAGACATCTCGGGAACAAGTCGTCGTTCCAAAGGCTATGACGGAGGAAGTCCTGAAGGAAGTTCATGGAGGATCATCTGGTGGACACCTAGGGATAAAGAAGACCCTGGAGAAGCTGAGAGAGCGGTTCTACTGGATCGGATGCCGAACAGACGTGGAGAACCACTGCGCGAGGTGCCACGATTGCGCAGCCAGCAAGGGCCCAGGACGAAGACGACGGGGTCCACTGAAGCCCTACAACGTGGGCGGCCCCATGGAGAGAGTGGCCATCGATGTTGCTGGGCCATTCCCGTTAAGCGAGGCAGGGAACCGCTACATATTAGTCGTCAGCGACTACTTTACCAAATGGCCGGAGGCGTATGCGCTCCCTAACCAAGAAGCTGCGACGATCGCAGAGACCCTGGTGAAGGAATTCGTCAGCCGGTACGGAGTACCCCTGGAGCTGCACTCCGACCAAGGAAGGAACTTCGAGTCGCAGGTGTTCCAGAACCTATGCCAGCTGCTGGGAATCCGGAAGACAAGGACAACGCCACTACACCCTCAGTCCGACGGGATGGTAGAGCGATTCAATCGCACCATCGAGAACCATCTTCGAATAGTCGTCAGCGAGCACCAGAGGGATTGGGACAAACATCTTCCACTATTCCTCCTGGCCTACCGCGCCGCCGTGCATGAAGCCACCGGGCGCACACCAGCCCGGGCCATGTTTGGGAGGGAGCTCCGTCTACCTGTCGATCTTGCCTTTGGCCGACCTGGGAATGATCCGATCCCGGTAAGCCAGTATTGTCAAGAACTGGTCGACCAACTGGAGGACGTGCACGCGTTCGCGAGGAGGAAACTGCGGATCGAGACCGACAGAATGAAGACCCGATACGACCAGCAGACGGATGCCGGCGGATTCCACGAGGACGACCTGGTCTGGCTCTTCAACCCATTACGGAAGAAAGGCCTGTCACCCAAACTGCAGAAGTCCTGGGAGGGCCCGTACCGAGTCGTGAAACGGATGAACGATGTCGTCTACAGGATCCAGCGGAGCCCGAGGGCGAAGATGAAGATCGTGCATCGAGATCGCCTGGCAGCCTACGGAGGGACACAGACGGACCAATGATTGATCGGGACGATCAGCCTTTTTAGGAAGGGGGTGGTGTTACGGCTGTGAGTTTGTGTCATCGCTCGCCGCTTGAGTCACAACTGCCCCAGGGGCTGGGCTGTGGCTTGCCTCCTGTATTGCGCGCGCCTTATGCAACAGGGCTACTACAGACAAAGGGATAGTCCAGAAGATTCGTGACTCCAGCGGTGGAAACCTCGAGAAGCCGTGGACTCTGGATGGATCTAGAACCATTTATTGAGTCACCGGCCTGCTATATAAGAGTGACCCGTGAAGCAGTTGTGGTTGTGTTTTACGAGCTAGTGCGAGCGATTATCTTGTGCGACAGAAGTGTGGTGACGAAGTGCTGTGCGAGTTACGAAATCCTGTGACATTGTTTCTCCCAGCTTGTGGACAGCGAAATAGCCTGCAGCAAGTGATCGTAAGTAATTGTGGTCGGAGAACATAAATGAGAGGAACAGGTAGTTTCTGTCAAGGCCACCGTACTCATTAGGACAGATTAACTTCTGTGGTCTGTTGCAAGTGAAAGGGGCCAAGAGCGCATAAGGAAGAGATTTGAGGAAACTGGAATAAGGCTCCTAATTGCTTGTATTTGCTGACTAGTGTAATTTTCTGGCCGCAATAAAGTTAATTATTTCTTTAAGCTGTAATTGGTGTTGTGCTTTGTACCCCCACCGTAATCCAGTTAACAAAAGTGCCACTAGGGGGTGGCACGCAACATTACTAATTAATTTATCTCATCTCAGCAAGAAATATCAGATCAGATTATTTAAGATACATTTTATATCCAGAGCGTATCAATAAAAATATTAGAAAATCAGCATATGTTGTTTCAAGATCTCCAGAACCCTCAGCAAAACAGCTTTCGGAGGTGTCATAAGATTTTAACGTTTATCAGAGTGCCCGAATATATGTAATCAAATTTACTTCATGGATTGAACTTATCTTGCACTCGAGAACAAAATTAACTGCCATTATCATAAGTGCCAAAATATCCACAATATCAGGATGCTATCATCCACCAGAAAGTCTTATGAACCACAGTTCATCCACAAACACTACGTCATTAAATTCATTAACCCACTCGATTAAATTTATTACATCATTATTACGATGATTCCACAACATATCATTCAGCACTCGGCTGGACCTACAAATTAGACTGTGTTCACTCGAACCTATCAGTCACATCTCATAACTAGTGGCAATACTCTCAACAACAGACTGGCAAAACTCCACATGAATCCAAGCACTCAAATAAGCATCTCAATCTATGAACTGACTTTAATTATAAATGCTACTGACCTCTCAAGCCCGTGGTCAAATAACTGTGTTAACATCTCAGAGAAACAACATGTAAATCTCTGAAATAAATCTGAATGTTCATCAAGCATGAATTAAATTCATAAATATTACTGCTCTGGATAAAATTATCCAAGAAAATATCGCCTGTCGGTTAAATACGTTCAAAGAACAGGACAAAAGTTTCATATTCCACATGGCTTATTCACTGACTGAGATTTACGTATGAATCGAATAATTTCCATTAGAAGAAATAATAATTATCTGAAAAATCCCAGATTGCTCCAAACAAACTAAGTTCAAAAGAACTGCTGAATTTAATAAATTACCATACTCAAAATAAATCAATCAGGATCATGACAAAACCATTGGATCAATTAGAATGTAACCCTGCTTACATTTACCATTATTATATTTTACTCAAGATCAAGAATATCTGACTGTCAATTGTGGTTTATTCTCTTACTATCCATATCCATTCAGATGAAAGTATGAGGCCCTAGAACGGGTTAAGTGGTTAACACTACACAGCTGCTAAAGCAACAGGCCCCGCTTCGTAGACTGGGTGATGAAACTAGTGTGGGTTAAGTGGTTAACACTACACAGCTGCCTAAAACAACAGGCCTCACATCGTAGACTAGATGAGAGAATGTTTGGATTGGAATAGACCACTACTGCAAAGTCAGATATAATTGACACATACTCGCTAGAGCGATTTAAATATTCATTAAAAAACGATCCATTCGAGAAACTGTTACAACACCCCCACATCTATGACAAAAAGACGTGGATGAAAAACTAACACCTGTTTACAAGCAGCGAGCGAAAAACGACACTCGATCAAAAACTGACACCAAAGTGTGCCGTGAATTAACATCGCCAATAAAAAACCATCAATCTAATTCCTACTAACTCATTGTAAAAGACTAGAAACGGTTATAATCTGACGCTGCATGACGTCAGCTGCATGCCTTCATATCCAGGAAGAAAAATCTATTTCACTCCCATCTGAACAAAATCACGGTAACACTTGCCCTATTATACGTATGTGCTCATGTCTACATCATATCAAGGAAAAATACTCATGTATGCGCTTACAATACCTGGTTGTTGAAACAGATGCTTTAATATCCAATTTCCAAAGATCGTCGAGTACCCTAAAATTCGCAAAGACTTCTCGGAAGATCGACGCATTCCCTAATAATTCATAAAGATCGCCGACATCGGATGTCCTCACCTCGAATTGGTACGCTCCTCACTCGGGGTTGATTTCGGGACCGCCACTCCGCTCTGCCATAATGCCTCTTCTATGTTTAGTGCCCCATATTAAAGTTGGAAGTTTCCAGGTTGTAAAGAATCTCCACAATATTCCGTAAAAGCATTTGATTGTTCATCATGAATGGTTGCCCCATTATAGTGTCCACAATGTTCGCCACTGTTCCAGAAGTGTATGTTGAAGTCAGTGTATAAATGCACTGAAGGCTTTCGTGTTGACCGACTGAAAAGCACCAAACTTTTGTTTACTTAGGCAACACTGAAAAATGGCTTCAAACCTCACAATGAAGGCTTTATGTTAAAGTGCCGAAAGACATTTTTATGTGAAATGTGCAAATTATTTTCAAACACCCTGTGGTCGTGTAAGTGTTCACGTTGTAGACACATGAAAAAAATGTTCAAGTCTGAAGTTATTGTCTATAACCACTTGACTAATCTATGATTCTCTGTAAAGTTCCGACAACTCGTGTTCGCCCATGATCATTTGAATAATAGAAGAATTTTAAAGTTCCGACAATTCGTGGTCGCTTATGTTAATTTGACTAATGGATGAAGAATTGTAAAGTTCTGACAATTCGTGGTCACCTATGTTCATTTGACTAATAGAAGAATTGTAAAGTTCCGACAATTCGTGGTCGCTTATGTTCATTTGACTAATGGATGAAGAACTGTGCCTCGAAATGTAATGTCTAAATCTCACCAAGTTATAAGCTTGTAAATGCATGCTATATTAAACGTTGTGTTACAGTACGAATGCATTCTGTGAAGTCGCCTGTGCATGTCCGTGAACTGAACTAGATTTTATGAAGCAAGCCATGTCGGCTGCCTCTGCACGCTGTGACAACTGTTGCTACGCAATTCACAAAGTCCAGCTTGTATGCTGCCACGAACTCGGTTGAAGTATCATGTTGTTACTTCGCTTACTCAAAGTTTCTGCATCACACGGATACCGTAAAATTATGAACTGTCGACTAGCTTGTTCAAACCGATGGTATTCAGGACTAGATAGATGAGTTCACTCACTCGTACAACGAAAGACAAGCAACTCCCTGCTGCCAGCCGGTCAAGGCCTCATTCTTACCCCTCCTTTTCTCATCTTTCTCGCTCAGCACGTGATCATCCATCCCTGTCGCGGTGGGGTTGCGTCACGTCCGCTCTGACGTCACACACCCAGCGACTCTCCATGCGTTACTTCATTAAGGGGTTCCAAATATTGTAAGCAATATTAATGAAATTCTCTGTTTCTCTTCTGCTATTCCTGGAGGCATGGAGAAAGGAAATAAAAAAATTAAATGACTTCCTTGCGTGTCATGATCTGATGTGACGCTCCCTCTTGCCAAACTTCCAAAGAAACCAAAATTTCCATCGCTATCACATTCTCTCCAAACACATACTTTCAACATGTCAGCGTAGCCGATAGTCCCAAGCTCATATCGGGTACAATACTTCTATCGTTTTTCTTACAATAGAAAGAAAACAAGACGTTTTCCTTGCGTTCCCATGATCAGAAACGATCATATTACTTACAAAATAGTAATAGACTGCATGTTGAATTAGATGGGAAAAATACTGTTCATTTTCACCGAAGATTATCCCGCAATCAATCGGCCACAAGCGAAACTAATTGGTGGCCTGCGATAACTGCTTGTGCTTTCATGCGCTGTCTATTTGAACTACTAAAAAGAGTTGGCTTCAAAACCTTCATAAGAGTTTCACCAACGTGAAAAGGATAGCAAACTATCGAAATACCTCCACACTTTTCTAGTTTGGCTGAAGACTGCTAAATCGTTCGGCGAAAAATAATTATGTCGTTCTAACAGTTTCATAAATATAGAGTATACTAGCAGTAGTGCCCAGCTTCGCCCGGTGGATTTATTTGTTTTATGGATGATAATGTATACTACTACAGAACTGGCACATGATATTTAAACTAACAGAAAACAATATTTTATACATATATCTTTGTGTGGTGGTGGTGGTGGTGGTGGTGGTTGTAGTGGGGGTGATAAGTAGTACAATATAATGGACGTAACATTCAGGTCATTTTCCCGGAATGATAATTATGAATAGGGATACAGCTATTTACTAACTACAGCACTGACACATGTAATTTACAAACACATTTACAAAAAAAAAAATGAAAGAGGAGTAAGTTAAATAAAAGACACTGCCTAGGGCCTATATCTCATTGGCTGTTAGAAATGTAGAGACCAATAGTGTCGTCTTTTGTCGCATAGCCGTAGGAAAATAATCAGAACTCTTTGGAAAACTCTGGCTCTCCCGAGCTACTGAGGTAACAATAGTATCTTTTATCGCCACAATGCACTTAACGATAAGGTTCGGAATAAATGAAGGTAAATTTGAAAGCACCAACGCTTATTGCAGCTGGTAACCTCAATGTACTGCACCAACACCATTGCACTTATACCGAGGCATACTATTGTCATGATGATAACTGTTTAAAGGGGCCTAAGAAATCTTTTTGCACTAATTGCCCCCCGTGACTGCAATTTATAAACAGCGCAAGATGCAATTTTTTTCGCAATTCTGCACCAGAACACTGGTAGGGGTGACGTGATGCAGCCCCAACTGCCCGTCAACAAGAGACTTATTAAAATACTCTTACAGTTACATTACTACGGACATGAATGGTTCTAGGGCCTTAATACGTGGTTTTCAAGTTCATTTTGTCTGTTATTCTAAATGTAGAGAATGGGAAGCGTTGTCCAAAATATCATGTAGACAGTGTTACCAGCAGGGTTTCAAAGTGTAGATAAAATTTGGTGCAATTAGGAGAAACGGTGTGGATTTGTGATGAAGGGCCTAAATGCAGGGAATGTAATGGTCTGTTCAAAATTTAAAGTGGACAGTGTCACCCGCAGGATTCCAAAGGGTAAGTATACAAAATGTGGTTCAGATTGGTGAAACGGTGTAGATTTGTGCCAAAGGACCTAAATGCAGGGAATGGAGTGGTCTGTCCGAAATTTCAAGAATACAGTGTTACTCGTCGGGTTCCAAAGGGTAAGTATGTAAAATTTGGTTCAGATCTGTGAAACTATGTATATTTGTGCCAAAGGGCCTAAATACAGAGAATGGAGGGGTCTGTCCAAAATGTCATGCAGACAGTGTTACTCGCAGGGTTCCAAAGGGTAAGTATACAAATTGCCGTTCAGATCGGTGAAACGGTGTAGATTTGTGCCAAAGGACCTAAATGCAGGGAATGGAGTGGTCTGTCTGAAATTTCATGTAAATGGTGTTACTCCCATGGTTCCAAAGGGTAAGTATACAACTATTGGTTCAGATTGGTGAAAGGGTGTAGATTTGTGCCAAAGGGCCTAAATGCAGGGGATGGACGGGTCTGTCATAAATTTCATGTAGGCAGTATTACTCACAGGGTTCCAAAGAGTAAGTATACACATTTTGGTTCAGATCGGTGAAACGGTGTAGATTTGTGCCAAAGGGCCTAAATGCAGGGAATGGAGTGGGCTGTCCGAAATTTCATACAGACTGTGTAACCATCAGAGTTCCGAAGGTAAGTATACAAATTAAGGTTCAGATAGGTGAAACGGTGTACGTATCACTAACCATAACGCCATCGCATGCGGATAGAGTTGTTCGGGAGCGCTTGTTCTACCTACTTACTGAACGAAAATCAATATTTAAGGTTACCTGAGAGGTGTAGCCTAATGCTACATAGCCTAAACTATTTCTCTTGAATCTCGCTATCATACAAAAATAAGAATTTTTCGAATCAGACTGGTAGTTCCAGAGATTAGCGCGTTTAAACACATAAACACACAAACACACAAACTCTTCAGCTATATTAAATTAGTATAGATAAGTCAATGCTAAGAGCATTATGACGTTCAATTATAAACACCCGTATGTTTTGGATCAGTGTTGAGGTATAAGTAAGCCGATATATATGAGTAGAACATTGACGTCCTAGACCCCTAGCATACTTAAACAATTTTTGTAGGCCAGATTTCGGTGAACGGCCTGGTTAAGAAATATACTTAATAAATCATTCACTGATTGAAGTAGAGATGGGACTATCGACTTCTTTTACAAATTTTAATCCACTGGCATCTAATTCATTTATTTAAAATATTTTCATAACCACATGATGGCGGCTAGGCTGAGCGAAATTTCAAAATCTCGTTTTTATTTCTTGTGTCCTAATCATGCGATTGAAGTTTGAATAAAACACCTACACAATATTCTGCATGTAATATAGTACATATATATATCCAACATAGTGACCATCTGAAATATTTAGACAGTTCTCAATATCTTCGAATCTATTTCAGCAATCAAACTGAAAATTTGTATTTTGATAGAGCCAATTAACATAAGTAGGTTATATGAAAATAGGCTATTTAGTTCTTCACGGAAATACTTTTTTGTTGTTGTCGACACAACTACTTTTTACCTGTTTTTGAAAAATAAACATTATGAAGATACTTTACTAAGATAAGCAAACTTCTATGGACAAAAACTCTGAACCAAAAAAAAACTATTCCTGAAATTCATGCCATAAAAATAATGTACCCAACGTTTTCAGAGCAGCCAAATAATGAACATCACGAAGCAAGTAAGAAATGAAACGACAATTGCGCGGGGGGGGGGGGGGGGGGGGCGTACGTCTCATCATGACCTGATGGCAGGTAGGTAAAGAAATGAAAAATATTATTCCCCCCCACTGAAAATTCCTGTGGGCACCCATGCTGTATCTAAAGCATGACAGAACCGCCGGTTATCCAACAAGTTCAACACATATGGGGCTGATGACTAAGTTGTTTAAAGTCCCTACAACAACAATAACAACAACATACTACTCCATGTGCCTTGCGTCTCGACGCTCGAGCAAGACAAATGTCGCCTGCAGTGATTGGTCTGTATCAGCGGCTGTAATGTGACGTGCTTCGTCACATCCAGAGATTCACAATTTCAGTGACATCAACGGAGAGTATGAGAGTCCTCAGGAGCGAAGTGGTGCAGACATTCACATGCTGGGTGGTCACCTTCCAAGTTATTATTCCGGGGTCGCATGTTCGTTATCTCAAATGCAACCACGGCATAATAACCCGGACGACGATTTCATGACGTAGAGTGGTTTCATCATCACCCTATCCTTAGAGCGGTGCTTACCTTTCCTAGTCCAAGTCACAAAAGGACAAATGACACAATAACACAAACATAGGATAGCATGCACTAAATATACGAGACTGATATCTCGTTGCCACGAGAACAAACAGCAGCAGTTAAAACAGACGTTTAAACTCATAGTCGGAGTCATCTCGTTATTGTCGTATTAAGGGGGTCACTAGCTCCAAGGAGTCATTCTTACTAAGGGCCCTTACACACGATCGTTTTCGTCGTTGTCGACTGCGAAAAGTAGTTCATGCGTGGTCGCTTGTCGCCGCCGTGCCGTGCCGTGCCGTTACCAGATAACGCACTGTCGCCAGCTGTAGCCGATCCCGTCCACTGCAGTGCTTTCCTTTTCACACGGGTGACATGTCAGCCTGTCGACATGGCCTTCCTCATCACAGTATCTGTCCTTGAAATAATTGGTCCAATTTCCTGTGGTAGCTCATTTTTTTTTTTTTTAGACATTCTGAAGAACTGGAAAAGCTTATCCGGATAATTGCAAAGTTCGTTATATAAAGAACTGTTGCCGGACTTCTACAATGGGATGTATCCACATTCTTCGCGTTTTCCTTCATTTTTGCGTCTTCGTATGAGCAAAACAAGTAGAGCCTCCTCTTCAGAATCTATACTGTGAATGACCGAAGATGCACTTGCTGATCGACATTATTAAACCCCATTATATTACTCCAGCCACGGTGAAGCTGGCCAGACCACATTTTGACGATGGCCTAGCCACAGAATGTGACCATACTGAACTACAGAAGTGCTCAGGGTGGCGACAAAAAGCGTTTTTTTAGTCGACAGACAAAAACGTTCGTATGTAAAAGCCTTAAGATGCAAGTTATTTATTTTTTGAAGAAAGAAAGTATCTTGCAGGTCACTTGTGCTAATGAGATAACCTCGTTGTCACAAGAACAAGCACCCGTTAAAGGGATAGTCGGACCTTAGTAAGATACTTCTTAAAGAAAGTTGTTTATCCTTTGAAGAAAGAAAGCAGCCAACAGGTGACTTGTGCTATCCGCAGCGCCATCTACGTCAAGTATGTCGCATTATCGGCTGACTAACGATATAAAGCTTGCCGACCCTGAATGACGTCACACTAGACAGACGACGATCAGCTCATGCTGCCATCTTCCAAGTCACATGAAACGCCAGTTCCTGTATCAGCAAATGGTCTTCAAACATGGTGTCTTTGAAGCTTGAGCGGCAAAAGTGAATAGAACTATGATTAAGCCCAACAGATAAAAATTACGTGTATATTATAAATCAGCATATTTGTGGTGATGGAGGTAACTGGCGCGTGGGTATTTTTGACCCGGGGCTTAAATAACGCTCTATATTTTCGATTTGGTCAGCCCTAATTTCCTGTCGCTTACTGTACCTTCCTTCCTAGCCTTGAACTTCACCCTGCAAAAGGAACATGTCCATAGCTTTTGGAACACGGTCGGGTCAGATTTACCCATGGCGCCAGTCTTCGCGTGGCTGTTTTAGGCTTACGTTAGTCGGGACAATCTGTAAAAATAAGGGGGAAATCCACCTATTTTGATGCAGCACAATCACATAGTTCACGTTCTTGTTGATCCATGTTTAGGGTCTAGGGGCACCCTGGTCATCAGCTCCTTTGTAAAAAAAAGCGTGATGACTGCATTGCCACCATCACAGCCAGTGATACTGTTGCGAAAGTTATTGTCATTTCTCTGCAGGTTACATTTGTAAAGTATAAATAAACCTCATTTCATATTGGGAATAGTTCATAGGAAGGCACTAGGTGTAAAATTACTTCATTATAATCCGTACGACTACGCCAAAAAGGGAGGGACACACTGTGGGTCAAAATGACCCGGCGCCTGTCCTCGTGTTATATTTCTTCACGTCAGTTCTCATGGGTTAAAGCGATGCGGACTACACGCTAACCTCTGTCTGAAGAGCTCGGTGAATGGGACAGACTATATTACGAACGGATTGTTGGCTTACCTGAAGCAACCGTTACTGTCCTTCCAAGTAATCCCAGTGGATGGTCATGCACATCTGAGAACGACTGAACAAGTCCTGGAAACCCCTGGCATAGTCTTCTATAGGAACAGCCTTCAGTTTGGGTCGTCAAAACTCTAAATTGAAAGCAAGAGAGAAGCGTGAATTTATGCAACCTGCCTTGCACACCTGATAGACGGGCGGCAGTGAGAAGCGTGAATTTATGCAACCTAACGTGCACACCTGTTCGACGGGTGGCAGTGAGAAGGGTGAATGGTCCTGAAAACCATCGTCACGGGTGACGAGACCTGGTGCCTGAGATGCGACCTCGAAGGCAAGCGTCAAAGTATGGAGTATCGGGGTCCAGGGTGGCCGAAAAGCCCTGCAGGGCCAGAGGTTTTCGGACATCAAAGGTAATGTGACGACCCAACTGAAGGCTATCCCTCAGGAAGACTACGCCAGGACTTGTACAGCCGTTCTAAGAAGTGCATAACCATCCAAGGGGATTACTTCGAATGATAGTAACGGCTGTTTCAGGTATGCCAACAATCCGTTCGTAATATAGCCTAGCCCATTCACCGAACTTTTCAGACATAGTGTGTATACAATATGCTACAGAGAACTTGTAGCCACCTAAACCTCCAGATGTATCTGCAGCTCCGACCTTCCACCGAAAATCAACGACGAATCTAAAGGAATTTCCTCTTACAATAGTACTTTTCTTATGCGAAATTTAAACGGGCCCTGTGATTTCCCGGGAATATTCAGTATTGTGTTGAATGAGAGGGAAGAAATTGGGAAGTGTAGTGCTCTTGGCGTGGCCGAAGTTTGTTGTTGTTGTCATTTGAAAATTACTAAAGGATTCGTTTATTGAGTGTAACATTACTTGTTTTAAAACGGGCGGAACACAGGAATACACTGGCCTAGGGGTGATTTCATTAATTGGTTGTTTTGCTTAGTAGTGAAGAATACAGAAAGCAAGATACTGTAGGCTATATGCAAACTAATCAACCGTAAATTACCAATAAATAAAGCCAATATATCCTAAAATATCCTGAAACTTGCACAGCTTTCAATAGGCCTATGTCAGCTAAAGAACGGCTGAAGACCACCTCGTGGTGTAGCGGTGAGCGTTCTTTGCTGTCACCTCGGAGGTTCGGGTTCAATTCCCTGCTCTGCCAGAAATTTTAATTCCAGTGTGAGGCCTGGAACGGGGTACACTTACACTCAGCCTCTTGAGGCAAAACTGAGAAGAGGAGGGTTCGATTCCCGCCTCAGTCATGTTGGAAGTGCTTTCCTCACTTCTACTCCAGGCAAATGGTGAGATGGTTCCTAATTTAAGGCCACGGTCGCTCTCTTTCCAATTTACAATTGCACACATCAGTACAGCCATCACAATAACACAGGTTATCACAAAAATTCCATACATACCCAAATACATAGGGCTTAGCCTCTCAAATGAAACAAGAACATTTATGCTACCATCTGGGAAAATGCGTTGTGTATTTAAAATTGGAAGTGGATTACAGTAGACTACATTCTGGAAACATGTGCGAGAGCCGAGAAGATTGCTCTGGCTGAGGTAATACCATACCAGCGAATTGTTGCCGGTGGCGGAAATCGGAACTAATGCGCTCCGCCCAGCCACACGCCTGCGATAGACGTGCAGTCGTCACCAGTGAAACCTCACCGCATGCCGTGTGTGTGCATGGTTCGTGCTGGGTCGTGCGCTGTGCGGTGTGTTCTCATTGTAAGACTGTACATGCGTTCCCCCTCTTGCCCGCACCCACCCGTAGCAGTGATAACGTGGCGAGCTGACGTAATGTATATGTCGTAGTCAGATAGTGAAATCCGTCATTTCATGAAAATCCTAGGCACTTCATGAAGAGCCGGCATATGATGTAAAAAGGTACAGTTACACTATCTGACGCGTGGTTTCATGAAATGACTAAATATCGCCGTCACAATGTGTAATTCACATTGTACATCATCTGACGGGAAATCGAGCCCGTCACTTCATGAAGTACCGTAGCGGCAGCGGTGATCACGTGTGAGGGAAGTGAGACTTCCAAGAATAAATCAGATAAAAACGTGGACACTAAAGGGCTGTTATTTCCTCAGAAAATGAACACTGTGACATATGGTACAAATGTCTAATGGTCTGGACTTCATTTATCCCCTAATTCCCTCCCCATCATCTTGCTTGGCCTTGCGCCTAGAAGGAATATTATGCTGCCGTACTGTGAACGGAAGAAGAACGTCGTTCAGATCCATTTTGTTTTTAAAACATGTGAGATAGATAACCGATAGTATAATATGACTGTATTTCGCTGTTCCACCCTTGAAAACAACAAGAACAAACTCAGTTACGGGCGCGTTATATAGGGATCTTGTACAGCTCTTAGCAGCCATTCGATTAGTGAACTTGTGGTCTCGGGGTATGGTTTTGGCTTCCGGATTACTACGTGGTGAGTTCGAACCCCACTGAAGGATATTTTTTTGCCAACTAACCTTTTAATCTAGTTCAGTTGTTGCCTTGTTTTATAGTTGTTTTCTTGTATATTTATTTTAAGGGCTAGGGTCATCTTGATCATCAGCCCAGTGTATTTGGGTGGTTGTTTTCTGATAACCTGTGTTTGCGTGATGATAGAAGTAGTGTGTGGGTAAAGAATTTGGGAAGGTGTCTCGAGACTTGAAATGAAGTACCATCCCGGCATTTGCCGAGAGGGTGTGTGAAAAGACCTGGGGGAAAACGCCACAGTCAGCGACGGGATTCGAACCAGCATATTGGCCTACTCGTTAAGTAGACTTATGAAATCAACTATGGTAACCACGGATAGGAACATAATTATGGTCGACGTCGGGAGGAAAAACTGAGGAGAGTTCCATTCCTACCTTAGCCATCCTGGAATTGGTTTTCCGTGGTTCCCCCTTCTCCTCTAGGCAAATGCCGGGTTGGTTCCTAACTTAACCTCGGCCGCCTCCTTCTCAATCTTAACCTGAACTACAAATACACACAGTACTACAAATACCATTATAATACTGATTATCAGACCGATTCTACACACTCCCAAGTACACAGGGCTGAATACACAAAAGCTTTACATTTGGTTGATTTAGTGGAGGGTTCACCTTCGAGAAAATCTCGAATTTCAGCCTATTTATTATAGACAGAAATATTTGAAAGAATGACTCTGCATTTTTCTTCATTGTGTGTATCTTACCTGTAAGTTATCGTCCCAGTTTTGTTGTTAATTCATTTGGAGGTCTTGGGTCACCTCAATCATCAGTCCCGTGTGATTGGGTGTGAATTGAAATTATATTTATATGATGACTGTAAGGGTGGGCGGACAATTGGACGAAGTTAGATGTCGGTGCAATACAATGTGTATAAACATATACTGTACCAAGTTTCATTGCGTTTGGTTGGTTAAATCGCGAGAAACGTCTATTTAAACGTCGCAACTTCGCTTGGGCGCCATGTTGGTTTTGTAGTTACCAGGTTTTCAAAACGTCACATCGGTAAACTTCTAGTAGTTCTCTTTATCACCGTACAAAATTCCAGGGTGATATCGGTAGTAGTTTCGGAGATATTGAATGCTGGTGAAATATTTCGCACAGCCGCCATGTTGGATTGGTGAGACGTAACACAATTTGAAGGGCACGGTCGGGGTTGCCCAAAATAGTGCTATGAACTTCCCAAGTTTCATTGAAATCGCTCCAGCCGTTTAGAAGTTATTAGGGGGACAAACACACACACACAAATCCTCACACACACACACACACACACACACACAGACAGACACACGGACAAAAGGTGACCTCATAAGCCTATTTTTTCATAAATGAAAATAGGCTGAAAATACAAATTGCATCAGTGAAGGAAAGAGAGAATAAAGATACACAAATAAAGAACAAAAAGAAAAACTACAAATGAAATTATGAAAGTAAGCATTGCAGATTAGAAAAAAATTCTGTACAAATAAAATATATAAAAATAAAAATACAAACTTCTAGAAAAAAAAGAGATAGAGAGTAAAGAGTATCCGGTATTTCACGATTAGATTTAGGTTTTTATGTGAAAATTAATTTCGAAAACCATAATAAACAAGCATTAATTTATTTCTTGGATAGAACAATTAAATGAATTAATGTACGGCTTCATTGTGTCAGTCATTTCATGAAGTGCCGAATCAACAAACACCGGATCTTCATGAAGTGCCTCGGCTGATAATGTAAAATCATTTCTTACACCATCTGCCTAAATCGGTCCGTCACTTCATGAAGAAACGCGTCAGATGGTGTAACTATCTCTTTTTACATCATATGCCGGCTTTTCATGAAGTGCCTAGGATCTTCATGAAATGACGGATTTCACTATCTGACTACGACATATACACAACAGTCCCGCTCCACATCTAGCGGTAATAATTCCCTGGCAGGGTAGTAAGCCTATTCTTGGCTGCAGTTATAAGAATAACATGTTGTTGTTGATCTGTAGTTGGTCGTGTATTTGTAACAGACTAGGATTGGGAACGAGAAATCCGTGGTAAATAGGAATTGAGTTGAAGTAGGAAACCACGTAAAACCACTTCTAGGAGGACTGACGTTGGAATAGAACCCAGCTCTTTTTAGTTCTGCCTTGCGAGGCTGAGTGTAACCCGTTCCATCCCTTAACCCAGAATTACATTTCTTGAATGAGCTGGGAATCGAACCCAAGCCAATCAGGGTCGGAGTCTCAATCTGAAAAGGCGGGATATTAACAGCACTAACGAGATGTGAAGGTCGCAGATGGAAGAAATGATAAAATACGTCGTGTTTATTTTAGGGATGAACCATGCTTGACACTAGGCTTTTGTATTATAAAAAACCAACAATTCTGTGCTTTTATAGAGCATCACCGCTATGGTTACTTATTGCACATTAGTTTCTGTAATTATAACATGTCCCTGTGGATGAAACTGTTCAGTTCATTATATTAAATATAAAATAAAATAAAGAAATTTTGCACATGTAGTTCTAGGTGTTGGTAACTAAAATTACATATATGAACAGCAACATGTGAAAATATTTAATCATATTAACTAAGCACATTCTTTATTGCACACAACCCTGGATTAGTGTGGTTTGATAAATTCCAGTTAACAGCATGCAAATTTATTAAATGTTTTTACGATCATTCAATAATGTAAGAACTCAATTGTTTGATTGTTTCCATACGTTTTCTTGTATCCCTAAACATAATATAGTTGAATTAGTTTAGCTTCGATTCCAATAGGCCTACTTTAGATTACAATCGAGTCAAAGGCAACAGAATACAGTGCAAAATACGGCCTATTTTTAATCAAAATGCACGACAGAGCTGAAAGTAATCGAAGTATGCTACTATATGTAAACATATAAATTAGGCTATTACATTAGTTGAAGATGTTTATTTTGAGGTTGTGATGAAAATGTAAATAAGAAGGCATGCCATAAGCATCCGGGTCGTAGTAATATAAGAACGATGCGGACAAGTGGACACTATGAGTCCGGTATGATCACCATGTGAACAAATGTCAGATAGGTCACTTAGATTTTCTACACTCACATGTATGTTAAATGAATGTATGCCCTCTAAAGGGCGTTAGGAACTTAGGAATTCAAGGGATTGAAAACTCAGAAAGAGAATAGAGAGAGAAAAGAAAGAGAGAACGTGCTAACAGCACCTAAAACACGTGTGTTTAGCATTCTTGTGACATATTCGGGCTTAGTTGTCGAAATTGGCAATAAACAAGAAAACACTAATATCCAATGAGGATAAATGAACGCTCGTAAACTATGAACCTTGATTGGGCTGTCATGATTTCACTTTCTCTCCGAATATATAATATTATAAATCATTTTATAATGTTGGTAGCAGCTCTTTCAGAGAGTAAACTGCTAAGAATAATACTTTCATCATTCATTTTGCACGCAGAGGATTAGGGCGGAGAAGATCAAAGACTATATAGGCTAATATTGTATATTGAACTCGTTCCAAGCATATGTTGAATGTTGTCAGACAACTTTGACGCGGCATCGAAATATATTCATACCACAGGACGAGACGATGGAGTGCTTTGACATGAGCGAGACAACGGAGGAATTTGGAACTCCGGAAAATCACCTGTCAGCTTAATGAAAGCATTGCTACACAATGGTCTAGTCCAACATGCTATACGAATATTATGACTCTTGTAATTACATTTCAAAATCGTTTATATTACTAAGCAACGACCGGAAGACAAATAATTATTCTAACATTTTTATATGTCGAAAAGGAAGAAAAGTAAAGCAGAGCAATTAGATTTGTAAGACAGACGCGATAATTGTTATGGTACCACGAGTTAGCTTCTTCAGGTTGATGGTTACGACTGCACTCTGCAATGCGATGGCTTCTTCTCACAGCGGACGTGATGTCACGGTCTCCCTCCTCAACGCTGTCTGGTGGCTGTGATTTGGTCCCAGTGACATCCTCTGGTAGTTTGTTAGGGCTGTTGTTGGGAATGATGTTCCTTTGGCCTTAGTAAAGGTCGCCAAATGTCACATCATCTCTGTTCATACTGTAACATTACAGCTACACTCACAAGGCGTCGCATATAATTAGGCTCGATATTTTTTTTATTTTTTGCAGCGTCAAAGTTAATGGGATGTCTCGTAGATATGTTATGCTCCGCTAAGCTCGACTGTGGTTTCTCGTCCCGTAGACACCCAATATGCTCTTTCTGGCGGCGTTTAACATCCCCCCCCGCCGAAATGTTTGTCACATATAATTAACATTCAAAACGAATATACTTATCATGTACGATTGTTACTAAGTGACGTATGGCAACGTTGCAAATCAAGGCGACGGTAGAGCGATGTAAGCAGTGTGACAATCAGTTTGCTCTGATCTTATGTGTAACAACGTAACATCTTATTACTCTCCAGTGCCTTCTCTCTTATGAACATTACCAAGAACAGCAAAATGTCCACTTGAAGCGTGTGACAAAAGTTTCTCCCCTAAATTGTATACCCTTATCAAACATTTGGTAAATTTGCCTCTCTCTCTCTATAGCTACCGGTACTGCCGATCGGAGTTGGAGTTGGTTGAAGACATACTCAAGAAATTCTACTTCTGAAAACAGACTCAACGGTCTAGCATTGTTAGAGAGGCATACATCACTGACCATGAAGTTATAAACCGATTTGGCAATGCTTCAAGAAACCTTGGCTTTATATAATAGTAGGAGTTGTAAATCAAAACAGTAACATTAATTCTTTCCATGTAAACATCAAGTGAGCAAGATGATTGTATTCATAGAAAGTAACATAAAATGGTCTACCAAACATAAAACATCACAACAAATTGTTAAAAGTGATGCCAGATGGTCTTAAGACTCATTTTTTGCACCAAATTATATAAACGTTTCCCGGGGATAACCTCGGACCCCCTATTCTTGGGGCCTATACCATGCCCCCTAACCCCCGGTTGGGCTCCCCCCAAAATAAAACTCTATATACTCCCCTGTTCCAGTCTACCCTATGTAGACCTGATCAAATTCGATGCACGGAACACTTTACATTCCAGGTCGCTTGGTGGCTGGGACCGGATCTTCCACACTGCGCATCACTGTCCAATTTTCATTAGCGGTTGGAACCTGGTGGTAACGTTCTTCTTTTTTAGGATGCATGCAGTGTGGTTACTAACACTTTGGGCATAAGGAAACATGGAGTAGCTCCCTCTTCCTCTTTCACGTCTGAACTGGTTTAAGTAGGCCTACCCGTTATCTCGGAGTTTCTTTTTCTTAACGTAATTGTATCTGTTAACAACGATGCTTAACTAATTTTCTTTAGGAATGATTTAGTTACTGCAGGGTTTGAATCATTATTACAATTATTCTCAGAGTGTGAAATTATTTTCTGTAAATTTGATAATTAATATTGAGGTGGCAGAGTATGAATCAGCCCACATGGGAGCAGTATAAATTAAATTCCACGTAATATTGCAGAATATTTCGAGAATTAAGTAAATGAATACTGCTAATAAGCAATCTACGAATTATGTGAAACAATATTCAGGATCTATTTGGGAATTTGTGATATTATGGAGCGTGATGATGATAGGATGACTTGTTAGTGTGCTAACATACTGCACTGCTCGGTCAAGTGGGCAGTGGCTACATAGTGCCTGTGCCACTAAACTCTGGGCGAAGCCATTGGTCGCTACTAGGTTAAACGATATTCTGGGTGAAACCATTGGTCGCTAGTAGGTTAGACGATTGTTTGGGTGTAACTATTGGTCGCTACTCGGTTAGACCATAGTCTGGGCGAAACCATTGGTCGCTACTAGGTTAGACGATAGTCTGGGCGAAACCATTGGTCGCTACTCGGTTAGACGATATTCTGGGTGAAACCATTGGTCGCTACAAGGTTAGACCAGGGGTTCTCAAACATGAAATATCTAGCGTCCCCCCCCCCCCTTTTTTTCTCATATCCTTTCTTAGCACTTCTCATAGACTACTTCCCACAAAAAAAAAAGATCACACAAGATCTACTGTGTATGCTACTGCCTAATTAGGATTTCAACTACCAGTTACATTAATAATAATAATAATAATGTTACGTGCCACCCCCTAGAGGCAATTCCGTTAACTGGATTACGGAGGGTAGAAAGCACAACACCAATTACTGCTTTAAAGAGAAGTTAGCTTTATTGCTTGCAGGAAAGATACACCACTCAACAGCAAATACAAGCAATTAGAACCTTACTCCAGTTTCCTCAAGTCTCTTCCTTGAGCGCTCTTGCCCCTTTCACTTCTCAACAAACCACAGAAGTAAAACCGTCTTAATGAGTCCGGTGGCCTTGACAGAAGCTACCCGCACCTCTTCCTCATGTACACCAACTACAGTTACTTACGATATTCCGCTACACGCTGCCTCGCTGTCCACAAGCTGGGGGAAACGATGTCACTGGATTTCGTAACTCGCACGGCACTTCACTCAAAACACAGGCAGTCCCCTGTATGCTTCTCGCTCCCTCGCTGTCAGGAGAAACGGCTTCACTAGGGGTTTCGCAAGTCACCACACTTCTGTCGCTCAGGATAAACGCTCACACTAGCTCGTAAAACACAACAACACTGGTTGAGAGGTCGCTCTTATATAGCAGGCCGGTGACTCAATAAATTCTAGAATCGTCCAGGACACACGGCTTCTTGAGATTTCCTTCACTGGCTGGGTCACGAATATTCTGGACCATCCCTTTCACTTCGCAGCCCGGTTGCGTAACGCGCACGTAATACACTGAGGCAGAGCACACACAGCCTAGGGCAGCTGTGACTCAACGGGGCGAGGCGACAAAACAAACTCACAGCCGTAACACCACCCCCTTCCTAAAAGGCTGAATCATTGGTCCGTCTGTGTCCCTCCGTAGGCTGCCAAGCGATCTCGATGCACGATCTTCATCTTCGCCCTCGGGCTCCGCTGGATCCTGTAGACGACATCGTTGATCCGTTTCACGACTCGGTACGGGCCCTCCCAGGACTTATGCAGTTTGGGTGACAGGCCTTTCTTCCGTAATGGGTTGAAGAGCCAGACCAGGTCGTCCTCGTGGAATCCGCCAGCATCCGTCTGTTGGTCGTATCGGGTCTTCATTCGGTCGGTCTCGATCCGCAGCTTCCTCCTCGCGAACGTGGGCACGTCCTCCAGTTGGTCGACCAGTTCTTGACAATACTGGCTTACCGGGACCAGATCATTTCCAGGTCGGCCGAAGGCAAGATCGACAGGTAGACGGAGCTCCCTCCCGAACATGGCCCGGACTGGTGTGCACCCGGTGGCTTCATGCACGGCGGCGCGGTAGGCCAGGAGAAATAGTGGAAGATGTTTGTCCCAATCCCTCTGGTGCTCGCTGACGACTATTCGGAGATGGTTCTCGATGGTGCGATTGAATTGCTCTACCATCCCGTCGGACTGAGGGTGTAGCGGCGTTGTCCTTGTCTTCCGGATTCCCAGCAGCTGGCATAGATTCTGGAACACCAGCGACTCGAAGTTCCTCCCTTGGTCGGAGTGCAGCTCCAGGGGTACTCCGTACCGGCTGACGAATTCCTTCACCAGGGTCTCTGCAATCGTTGCGGCTTCTTGGTTAGGGAGCGCATACGCCTCCGGCCATTTGGTAAAGTAGTCGCTGACGACCAATATGTAGCAGTTCCCTGCCTCGCTTAACGGGAATGGCCCAGCAACATCGATGGCCACCCTCTCCATGGGGCCGCCCACGTTGTAGGTCTTCAGTGGACCCCGTCGTCTTCGTCCTGGGCCCTTGCTGGCTGCGCAATCGTGGCACCTAGCGCAGTGGTTCTCCACGTCAGTTCGGCATCCGATCCAGTAGAACCGCTCCCTCAGCTTCTCCAGGGTCTTCTTTATCCCTAGGTGTCCACCAGATGATCCTCCATGGACTTCCTTCAGGACTTCCTCCGTCATAGCCTTTGGAACGACGACTTGCTCCCGAGATGTCTTCCCGTCGGTGCTCTCCCAGGTACGGCATATGAGGCCATCCCTCACAACCAGCGAGTCCCACTGCGCCCAGTAGGACTTAAATTTTGGGCTGCAGTCACTCACAATGTTCCACCCGGGTCTGGGGACACAGGCCCTCTTCCATTCGGCTATCAGTCCCAGGTCATCATCTTCTGCTTGTGCCCGCATGAAAGATTCGCGGCTCCAGCTCCCTTGAAGTTCCACGGTAGTCCTTCGGCACTGTATCCCGGTGTTCTCCTCCCTTCGGGCGCAGAAGGTGCAGTCTTCGGGGCACGGTCTTCGTGACAGGGCGTCGGTGTTAGAATGCAGTTGGCCTTTCCTGTGCTGAATCTCAAAGTTGTACTGTTGAAGCCTCTCTAACCACCGCGCGAGTTGACCCTCGGGCTGCTTGAAGTTCAGGAGCCACCGCAGGTATGCATGGTCGGTCCTGATGAGAAATTCTTACCCGTACAGGTACTTGTGGAAGTGTTCAATGGTCTTCACGATGGCGAGCAGCTCCTTCCTGGTGACGCAGTAGTTCCTTTCTGGCTTTGACAAGGCCTTGCTGAAGTAGGCCACTACTCTCTCCTCGCCGTCCACTACTTGCGACAGGATTCCCCCTATGCCAAAGTCGCTGGCATCGGTATCGACGATGACCCTTGTTCCAAGTCTGGGGTAGGCCAGAATAGGCGCGGTGCACAGAGCCTGCTTGAGTTGTTCGAAGGCACTGTGGCATTCTGCTGTCCACGTGAAGAGTTGGTCCTTCTCAGTCAGTCGATGTTAAGGTTTGGCGATGTCGGCGAATCCTTTCACGAAGCGACGGTAATAAGTGCAGAGTCCCAGGAAGCTTCGTAGTTGGGACTTGTCGTTCGGAACTGGCCACTCCCTCACAGCTGCGGTCTTCTCTGGGTCGGCGCGCACCCCTTCCTCGGAGACGATATGCCCAAGGTACTGGACCCGCTTCTGGAAGAGCTGACACTTCTTGGGGCTCAACTTCAGCTGGGCAGCCCGTAGCTTCAACAAGATCTCCTTCAGGTTGCTGTAGTGCTCCTCGAAGCTTCTCCCCAGAACGATGACGTCGTCTAGGTAGACCAGGCAGGTCTTCCAGTGTAGTCCCCTCAGAATGGACTCCATTAGCCTTTCGAAGGTCGCAGGGGCGTTGCACAGACCGAATGGCATGACGGTGAACTGCCAGAGCCCGCTGCCCACAGAGAACGCAGTTTTCTCGCGGTCCTTAGGGTGGACCTCCACCTGCCAGTAGCCACTCTTCAAATCCAAGGTGGAGAACCATCTCGACCCTGATATGGTGTCCAGGGTGTCGTCGATCCGGGGTAGAGGGTAGCTGTCCTTCTTCGTGACGTCATTCACCCGCCTGTAATCCACGCAGAACCTGGTGGAACCGTCCTTCTTCTTCACTAGCACGACCGGAGAACTCCAAGGACTATGTGATGGCTCACCCCTTGCTCCTTCATCTCTTCTACCATCCGGTCGACTTCGGCTTGCTTGGCAAGCGGGACACGTCGGAATTGGGCCCTAATCGGTGCGCTGTCCCCAACGTCGATTCTGTGCTGGACCAAGCTTGTCCTGCCGAAGTCTTTGCTCCCCACGGAGAAGACGTCCTGGAATTCGCGTAGCAGGTCCTGAAGTTGGCGTGATTGTTCCTCGTCTAAATGGTCCTGGGATCCTTGGTACAGCTTCTGTAGTTCTTCTGGCAGTGTGCGTATTCTTCGGTTGTCCGTCTGCAGGTGTCCGTCCGTCGTATCTGTGATGCGGGCAATCCAGGTAACGGGCTCGCAGACTCCTAGGTTGGTGTCCCGGTGAACCGTAATGTCGTAGTCGTTCAGGTTGGACAGGCGGACGTACGGCCGAGACGTCGTGTTGATGAGAGTCTTGGCAACTAGCAATCCTTTTGACTGGATGTCCTCATATTTTGGCTCGATGACAGCCGCCACTCCCTCAGCAGTTCCGCCGACAATTACGGCGGCGCTGACCTCCGTCCTGGCGGGAACGATGACGTCCTCTCTCAGCCTTACTCGTCGTGCGGTGACGGCCTCGTGTGCTGGTTGCAAAGCAAGTGCCTCACCTCCGAAGTGCAGAGTGTTGGTACTCAGATCCAAGATGATGTTGTACTGGTCCAGGAAGTCCAGTTCGATGATCACTTCATTTGATACGTCAGCCACAAGCACTGGATGCTTTATTGCCCGTCGACCAATGACGAACTCCAGTGATGCTTCGCCATGTACCGATGCGGTCTCTCCGGTCGCGGTTATTAGCTGGAGGTTCCTTTGTGTGGGCTGCACTCTCCACTTCGGGATCACGGTGGGACTGACGATGGTCCTCGATGCTCCCGTGTCGATTAGCATGGGCCAGCTCTCTCCGTTGACGACTCCGTCGACCATCAGGCTGCTATTATCCCTCCGTAACTGCGTCACACGAACTTGGACTGCCAGGGCTTGACGACTGTCACAAGCCAAACTTTGCCCCCCAAGGCTGGCTGATACTTGCTTTCCTGGGCCGCGCGGTTTCCCTACGACTGACTGTCCCGACGGAAACCCTTGGCGGCGGCGATCACCGCAGTCCTTGCTCAGGTGGCCTCTCTTACGGCAGGTCCAGCAGGTTGGTAGTCCTCTTCCGGGCCGCCTCTCCGGATGTCCTTCGGCTACGTTTTCGTTGGTGGCACGGCGACTCTTGAAGAACCGGCCTAGCGCCTCCATCAGTTCATCGGCCAGGGGCTTGGGCTTATCGGCTTTGGCTGGTTCGTTGACGTCCACCTGACGCACCCGCGCGCGCATTCTAGATACCTGCTTTGCCGTCTCGAACTCAAGTGCGTGGCTCAGCGCATCGGCAAGTGTCTTATTGCTCGCAAGTCGCAGTGCCAGTTGAGTATCCGAGTCCTGTAGTCCGTCAATGAAGGTTTGTGTCGCAATCTGCTCCAAAAAGTTGGCCGGCGCTGTTGGATAGGCGAGCCTTACAAGGCGTGCGATGTCCATCTCGAACTCCTGCAGGGTTTCCGCGTTCTTCTGTACCCGGGTCCGGAGCTGCATCTGGTAGGCCTGCTGAAGATGGCTGTCTCCATATCGGGACTCCATATGGGCGATCAGTGAAGCGTAGTCCTGGGATCCAGTCGGGATGGCCTGAAGGACGTTAAGGGCGTCACCTCTCATCGCTACAATGAGAGCAGTAGCCTTTTCTGTGTTGTTCCAGTTATTTATGGAACAGGCCGCCTCGAACTGACGTAAGTAGGTGCTCCACGGGACCTTTCCGTCGAAGGTTGGGGGCGTCACTCTGCTATGTCCCGTTCCTGATATTCCCGGTGTAACGGTGGGCGGGCGTTGGCGCAGCTCGGCAACTTCCTCTTGTAGGGCGTTGAATCTCGCTTCCATCCCCGTCGGCGGGCGTTGGCTCAGCTCAGCAATTTCCTTTTGTAAAGAGTTGAATTTCTCTTCCACCCCCGTCAGTGGGCGTTGGCGCAGCTCGGCAACTTCCTTTTGTAAGGCGTCGAACTTCTTTTCTACTACTGTGACTTCCTCACGTAGGCCCTGGCAGACGGTGTTGACTTCCTGACGCAGACCCTGTTCCAATTTCTTTTGACTTTCCTGTAATTTCGTCAGCAGACACTCTTCCAGATTTGTCTGGCCATCCAGAAATTTGGCGGTTAGGTCCTCTGCTAGCTTATTCTGACCGTCTTATAATTTGAAAGTTAGGTCCTCGGCTAAACTTTTCTGGCTGTCTTCCATCTTCTTTAGGTCCTCCGCTATCTTATTTTGACCGTCTTCCATCTCCTTCTGGCCGTCTTCTAGCTTCTTCTGGCCGTCTTCTAATTTGGCAGTTAGGTCCTTGGTTAAATTCTTCTGGCCGTCCTCCATTTTGGTTTCCATGCCATTTAACTTTTCTAGCAATGCTGCCAATTGCGCCTCCATTTTAGTTGTTTGTCTTGTAAAGGGCATGCACTCTCAGGAAAATTAGTGAACTAATGACCTGCACGAGTTATGAAACCAGGACCTTCAGGTGTTGTGTTTGTGTTTGGGTTCGTAATCCCACTTCTGACACCAGTTGTTACGTGCCACCCCCTAGTGGCAATTCCGTTAACTGGATTACGGAGGGTAGAAAGCACAAGACCAATTACTGCTTTAAAGAGAAGTTAGCTTTATTGCCTGCAGGAAAGATACACCACTCAACAGCAAATACAAGCAATTAAAACCTTACTCCAGTTTCCTCAAGTCTCTTCCTTGAGCGCTCTTGCTCCTTTCACTTCTCAACAAACCACAGAAGTAAAACCGTCTTAATGAGTCCGGTGGCCTTGACAGAAGCTACCCGCACCTCTTCCTCATGTACACCAACTACAGTTACTTACGATATTCCGCTACACGCTGCCTCGCTGTCCACAAGCTGGGGAAACGATGTCACTGGATTTCGTAACTCGCACGGCACTTCACTCAAAACACAGGCAGTCCCCTGTATGCTTCTCGCTTCCTCGCTGTCAGGAGAAACGGCTTCACTAGGGGTTTCGCAAGTCACCACACTTCTGTCGCTCAGGATAAACGCTCACACTAGCTCGTAAAACACAACAACACTGGTTGAGAGGTCGCTCTTATATAGCAGGCCGGTGACTCAATAAATTCTAGAATCGTCCAGGACACACGGCTTCTTGAGATTTCCTTCACTGGCTGGGTCACGAATATTCTGACCATCCCTTTCACTTCGCAGCCCGGTTGCGTAACGCGCATGTAATACACTGAGGCAGAGCACACACAGCCTGGGGCAGCTGTGACTCAACGCGGCGAGGCGACAAAACAAACTCACAGCCGTAACAATAATAATAATAATATTAATAATAATAATAATAATAATAATAATAATAATAATAATAACACACAATCCATTATTCTTCGAGCACATCAAAGTACAACAACGTTTTGTAAAAAAAAAAACATGCATATGTATTACTTTTGCTTATACAAATAAAAACATCTGCTGCACGTGGAATTGAGCAAATTTTGTTTGTTTCACTAATTAGCTCTTTAGCTGTGACACCTGTGTTCAGTAATGCTTTTCATATTTGAAAGCTCGTGACTTATAAATGACAATAGAAATAATATATACAATTTTCAACATTTCACTGTGAATTTGAAAAATGTTATGTTAAAACGCTTCACCCATGAAAAAGTAAAACAGGAGAATAAAAGTGTACATGGATCAGAATTCGGTAATTCTCAGACACTTACGGAGTTAGTGCGATGTGTGACCTTGAATTTGAGATGAAAGTAAATCCAGTCTTGGTTGGATGTCTGAAACAGCAACCTGCAGATCCCCTTCCATTTGCAGCCGAGACCGATGCTTCGTCTTGACGGATGCCATTGCGGAAAATGTTGACTCACACAAGTAAGTTGAAGCGAAGAGTAATAACAGGTCCTCTGCTTTTCTTTATAAAATGGGATATTCATTCCGAATCTGCACACAAAAATTTTCAAGATACTAACTTCGACTTAATTTCATTTCGATGTATTCTGTCACTTGAGAGTTCTATTAGTTCCTCCTGTTCTGCCGTTGACAGGTGGGCTGTTACGTTCGTTTCAAACGGACTGTGAATCCAGTCATTCTCAGTTGAAGGTTATGGAAATGTACCCTCGAATTTTTGACGAAAGTTTTGGAGGTGGTCAACGACAATACCACTAATTTGACAAATATCTAACTCATTTTCTTCCAGGAATTCATTCCGACAATGAAACATCTCACAGTTACCTTTGTCCATCTGGGCTTTCCAAAGTTCAAGTTTTCTCTTTGTCGCTTGGAATGAATATATTACTATTTCGTCCTTGAAGTGACACGTTAAGTTCATTCAGTTTTTCAAATACGTCAGCCAAGTAGCACAGTATTAGAAGCCATTTCTCATCCAGAAACAGGGTTGCGAGTGTAGGACTGCTGTCCAATAGGAAAATACGAAGTTCATTCTTCAACTCCACAACGCGACGAAGGACTCGACCACGAGACAACCAATGTGTGAATTTTACAGAACTCTTGCTCTTGCTCTGAAACCCTTTTTAGTTCCAGTAAATGCCGACGCCCCATCAGTACATATACCAACACAATTTGTCCATGAGAGATTGTTGTCAATAAAAAAGGAATTCACAAGAGAAAAACTATCTTCGCCTGTAGTCCGCCCTTCCAGAGCTTTACAAAATAGAAAATCCTTGTGCATTTCATTTTCATGACAGTAGCGTACAAAAGCAAGAAGCTGGGCACTGTTTACGATATCAGTACCGTCATCAAGTTGCAGGGCAAATTTTGAGCTATCATGAAGACGTGGTAGCAATTAATTTTGATGTCAGAGGCTATTACATCAATACGACGAGTTACTGTATCATTTGAGAGCAGTATCGACTTCAAACACTCGCCAAACGTTCCTCCATGCATGATCGCGCACATTTTCACGGCTGCAGGAAGAAGTGGTGATTTGGATTTTGGATTAAATAGGATACCTCCAAGGATGCTCTTAGCGCTTTCTTAGGAACTGTTGCGTGCTTTTCTAGGAATCTAACATTTCCTTTTAGTTGTTGCTCGTGGCGCTTAAACATGCTAAAGGTTAACTTACACAGTCTGGATGTTAAGTCTGCAAGTATCTCTTAAGTTTGTCGTTTGCTAAAATCTCCAAACAAAGAACGCATTGAGGTTGTTCCTGATTATTATTCGAAAGAATGCTGGTAAAGCCTAATGTCAGATAATCGTCTTGATATTTACGCACTTTCACTTTGTATGTAAAATTAATAATCCTGATGGGAGCAGAAGTAGACGTGGAAGAACAATGGACTTTGTTTAAATTTGAACCTTGTTCTTTTTCCGAAGGAGGGCAAGCACTATTACTTTCATGGGGTCTCTTTTTACCACTTCTAATAAGCCACTTATCCATGGGTAATGGCGTCATTCGAATCAGTTTATTGTAAAGTTGGCTAACCACGCACTAAAATTCACCTGTTCACTCACTGTATTTGAACTGACTGGAGAGGACTAGCTGAATTCGAATCGGCAACGGCAGAAACAGAAGAATCCATTCTTGGAATCCATTCCTGAAGGAAAGTGGCGGTCACATTGTCAAGCGACTTATTGTCATTAAGTGTTTGGTAAGGCGATGTCACTGCGGGTGGCGAGTGAAAGGGAGCTGTGTGGAAAATGTTACTCGCCACCTTTTCTCAGAATTCCTGCTGGCAGGATCTACTGGTCAGTTCTTGTGAAATAAGACAGCAAAGGTACGAGTTTATTATTCTTGAATGGTCTTGGGAGCTGCCTGCCTATGATAGGTTTATGAATATGAGAATAGTAATATTTGTTACTGAATATGAAATAGAAATATTTCAATCAAAGCCAGCGCCCACCTGGGGAGGGGGGGGGGGGGGGGGCGCCCCCCACTTTGAGAACCCCTGGGTTAGACGATAGTCTGGGCGAAACCATTGGTCACTACTAGGTTAGACGATAGTCTGGGAGAAACCATCGGTCGCTACTAGGTTAGACGATAGTCTGGCCGAAATCATTGGTCGCTACTAGGTCAGTCGTTAGTCTGGGTGAAACCATTGGTCGCTACTAGGTTAGACCACTATCTCGACGAAAATTACTGCTTGTAGGCCTACTACAAGCAGGCCAGTCTGGGGCGTAAGGCCCAGATTAGGTTTATGTGTGTATGTAAAGTCTTATTAACACGTAGAATGTAATTTGTTAAACTGAATTTTAACACATCCGCCATTACGAGTTTGTAATTATAGGCCCTATAAACTCACTGGTTAATTTGATAAACATTCAATAAGTCATCACATTTACCAAATGTAGTGGTGCTTGTTTATAATAACCGGCAATTATGCATAATCACCCGATTAATCACATTCACTGGAAATTAGGCTACACAACTTGAGCAGTAGTTATGGGACCTACAGTTTTACGTGGGACCTGGAGCAAATTGTTTCAAAATTCTCCTCTACATTGCCATTGTGGCTGCTACAGACAAGGATACAAGGGTTAAAACGGGGTGCACTCAGCATCGTAAAGCAAAATTGAGAAGAGGTTGTCCATTCCAAAAGTGTTTTTCCGTGTTTTCCCCACTTCTACTCAAGCCAAAGGTTCCGATCATAAAGCCACGGCCGCCTCCTTTCCACGCTACTACAGAAACCACCCACATCGGAGAGAATGCGATGCCCTCTTATGACGTTATTGCGTTACGGAGCATGGTTGTGAAAACTGGAAGTCCCTCGTCCTTGGCCTGCATCGTGGCTACAACCAAACGGAACGGTGCACTAACGGTATTGCCCGCGACGTCACTTCGTCCTTGAGGTCGCTCCGCCCACGCCAGGAGAACTCCCCGTTAGCCATGAGCAAGGAACTGCCACTGCCTGCATACCTTCTCGAAGCCCAGTTTCAATCCCGGACCAAGCCCACGACACTTTATAGGGAGCACGTGGAGCAGTTCTGCCAACACATGGAGAGTCAACTCTAGCAAATAATGTTGGTTGGCAGTTGGCACTCACCAACATGGAGGAAAGAAAGGGAGGAGATGCCTTCGCTGCGCTGCCTAGCACAAGCTGTTGAAGCCAAACGGCTCGCCCACTTTGGTTGCAAGAAAATGGCTGTCCCTATGCCTAAAGCCGTAAACCACTCCAACTAGTAATGGATTTTAGGGACATAAAACTGCAATGACAAGTCAAGATTTTTCCTTGGATAGGCAGAGTACACTCTGTACATCACGGTACTTGGCACAAATAAGATGCGTTATCGTTTTAAAAGCCAATTTAAATATAAATATGAGAGCACCTTTGCGAGGCTAGTTTTGTAAGGAAGACGCGGCAAAACGTAATAATACGCTGAAACACTGATTAAATTGAATACAGGTGTCTGAAGATGCGAGTTATACCAAAGAAGGAACATCTTGGGAATTAATGATGTCGAACTAATTACGGTATTTACACCAAATTGAGTTTTATGTTCTTATTGGTGTTGAGGCATTCATCAGTTTTTAGGCCTAATTTCGAGCACAGCCACTTTCACTCATTGGTCGTACACATTTTGATATTCAAGAATATGAACCTCGAAATTAATAAACAGAACAATTAAAAAAGGACACATATTTGCACAAAAATACGGTATAGCCTATACGTTTCGGTACCGCACGGTATTTTCTTTGTGGGGGTAGAAACTTGACGATTAGCCTCGAATTGATTAATTACGTAGGCCTACCGTAATTATTGTCCGACAGCCGTTTGATAATTTGGGATTTCCAGAGGAATGATTGTTATTTTTTGGTATATAGGACACATGCTGAGATTAGAATTGAAGAGTTTTTTTTTTAAATTTTAAACACCTTATCACTACTTTTATTACGTTTCCAAAGTTGCATAACCGGAGCGCGATAAAAACCAGGGCCAAAATAAGGTTTAGACATGCACAATGCCTCATGCAAGTCACAGAACGCCGAATACGAGTTAAGGTTACGCCCACTTTGGTTGCAGCGCTTGGCTTCACTCATACGAGCTCAGGGCATCTCCTCTTATTCTTTCCTCCATGCTCACCAACGCTCGCATCGAATGGACTGTCGGGAGTTGTTTGCATTCTCTGAATTGTGTTTCGAATTAGTGTTTGCGGCCTCGTGTGCTCGTGATTCCGTCTTCTGATTTTCCTTCACTATAAACACATTTGATACGTTGCAAGAACTATCTGCGTTACTGTGACCTGTTATTTCTATATTACTTACCGGTAGGCTACTTGTAGTGTTACTACTGCTATAGAGCATCCAGCGTTCAGAAAAGACTGTGGGTCGTATGGGCTTTTACTTTTAACGGAAACCCCCCTACACTGGTTTTGTTACCTCACCTTTTATCATGAAGGAACTCTGAACATATATATATATTTCGTCATAATAGCTTCCTACAATTATCCGCCGATTGATTACCTTTGTTATTGCATACAAGTATCGTTTATATTACGTCTTAGTAATTTAAAAAAAATCGAGGTTAGCACGCCGGAAAGGAGAGCCTCGTCCTGTGCTGCATGCTCGCCCGGAGTGGAGCACGTGCTCAGTTCCGCCGGCATCATAAGTTCTGAACCACTATCCGTCATGGGTTTTAATGTTGTGGGTCTGTTTTATTTTCTGTTCGATCAAATCAGGACTGCCGACAGTTGGGTTCGAACCCACTATCTCCCGAATGCAAGCTCACAGCTGCGCGCCCCTAACCGCACGGCTAACTCACTACAATATTACAAATATTAATCTAAACAAAACAACAAGAATACAATTGAAAGAAACTAAATTATAGCCTAACTAATAGCAAAAAAAAGTGATGATAAACAGTATTGCTGACGTAAAAATTGTTAACATCGTCAGCATACATCCGAGAAGGAAGGAAGGGTTGTGCTCTCGTCATCTGTCCATCAGTAATGCGTCATATCACAACGAAATGAATGTCGTTATTGGCTCTCTTCGCGTACGGTATCCTTAATACTGGTCCAATCCGTTAATACATGCAAAACTGCTCCTTCCTTGGCGTGTTCTATTTCAGGTAGCTGCTGGGGTTGTGTCGTCTCACTAACATATAAAAGGGCAGTACTCGAAGCGGGTGAACATAACGTATGACGTCAGCGCTACCTCTGCCTAGAGTTAACAACACTGTCGCCATAAGGCTCCACAGTCTTTTCTAAACGCTGGATGCTCTATAGTGAGATTTGACGAATTAGCTTAATCACATATTCCGTAATTGATACATCCTCTTTCCCTTATCTATCTATCTATCTATATATATTATATATATATATATATAAATCAATGTTACGAGATAGTTTGTGTCCCCTATGCGTTCATATACCATTCATCCTATTGCGATGAAATTCGGGTGAGTTGTTGTGTGCTTTTCAGGGAAGGGTTCTGGCTACTCATTATTTATGTAACACAAAAGGGCGAGGGACTTAACAGGAAGCCCTAAATCCCACAGTAGCCCAGTTACACAATCTGTGTACGTATCGCACCGCAATGCCAGGTGTGAGAATAGCTTGCTGATTCATCGCGAGGCAACAGGAGGGGACTGTCAGCAACCCGCCGTGCTGTCTATTCCAATACAGATCACGCCACGGTTTTCGGCCGGTGGTTCATTATTAGTATCTTCCTTTCCGTCTTTGATTGGCATTGCCACGCAGGCCGGGAATAGCTAGTATGAAATAAAAATAAACTTTGCAATTGAATGTCTTGTTCCCCTTTGTCCATTCGCTTCTATTTCAATGAAATTGTTGCTTAGTCATTGGTAGCAGTGAGAGAGAGCTATCTTGGTGCATAAGTAAGGTCTCATAATGAAGGCAGTGCGCATTTTGAGGATGATGATGAACTTCTTGAAAGTGGTTTTACCCCACTCTCTCCAGTCAAATGTGGGATGCTACTTTAGTTACGTGCACTATTTCAGTCACCGCAAAGCCACTGGGGCTGATGACCATATTGGATCAGACACGCCTGTGCTTGTTGTTTTGAGAATTAGGCTCGTTAAAACTGCGATCAATTAGTTTGGCTTGGATGAGTGACAGACTGTCACTCCTTCCTGCTCAAGTAGGCTAATTGTAAGTACAGCTCTCACTCGATCTAGGGCCCTTAGGTGATGTCCGAGTATAGCCATCATGATTCGCAAGCTTGTCACACTCCCTGGAGTAGGCAATCTCAGTCTCATGATACTGACTTACACTGAATTCGGCAGTTATAATATCAGTGTTTAGCCAACAACTTCCGTCTTCCTAACGCCCTGGATACCTCGTACACACGTTAGTTATATTAATAGACACAAGATAGACAGTAAAACATATGCAGTCCACTGCCAACAAGATCCGGACATCCTTGACACTGTGGACTGAAGACATTGAGCGACATGGGTTACAATCAGCAGTACACTGCCGATACGATCCTGATGTCATGATGTTAATACAAGCTACAGAACATTTTCAAGTTTATCTACTACTGTATGTGCGTGAATAATATAACATTAACATCCTTCACGACACTTTATAAACATTTCTCATTGAATCTCACAAAACATCCCGAATTTAAATCCAAAAAGAGTATTTGCCCAAATACGGTAAAAAGTTCACGGAATTCGTTCCCCTGCATGCTACTTCTTCGAAGGTCAGGTCACAGATGTGACACCTGAGCATGCTGGGAAAGGTACCACTCAGCATTGGTTCAGTGGGGAAAGCAACGACAAACAACCTCACACCCCACGTTACCTGGTACTCCTCATCATAGCGCTGCTTTGGGATTGTTGCTTTTTTCCCATAACCTATGATAGTGCATCCAGCCATGAGTTGCCTTCTTTCCATGACTTACAAACCATTTCGAAACGAACAACAGCTCTACTATTCATTTGGCAACAGACTGTTCACTATATAGCAGTTGCAATCATCTCTTATCAAGCACCAAATTATTTAAAATATAGAAATGTCTATACTTGTCTCTTCAGTATAATTCCTTTTCTCTCCAAGACTCTTGACTTTGTACAGTACCGTCTGGAGTCTGCGTCTTACATCCCAGCTCGTACTCACCTGAAACAACAAAGCATCGTACTATACTTACAGTAGACAAGTCATACACACCCAAGTACACTAGGCTAAATGGCCACGATGTCCAAGCAACAACAACAACAACAACAGAGTATACAGTCACAGTTAAACATTAAAAACATAGAAAACAATACAATTCTACGAAATAATTCACAACAAAATATAACTGATAAATATTCAATAAGTGAACAATAGAACAAAGCAAGATAAAAAACACAAAATAGGACAATTATGAATATAAGTGCAATAAAACTAAAACAAAAAACATGGAGCAGGTACCGAAATTTAAAAAAAGGTCAAATTGGCTAAAGAAATCCTAACAGAACACAAGATAAAAATTGAACTCTTAATAAAGAATTATCAAACGAATATAGCAACTCATTGTACAAGTGTAACTCGTTCAGAAATGCGTGCGTCTATCATGAGCGTCACGACCGTAGGCGGGTTTGTAATTTACCTTCCTTTAATCGTCTGGTTCCTGTGTGATTCAAAACGAATTGTACGATAAGTGTTCACTCGACACTTGTCAGATGGTTTGAACGCTTGTTACTTCCGGTCATGGCCAGTAAGTAATCAATAGTGTGCTGTCGCAAATAAATCAGAAATCTCTATGGACATCAAATTCGCAGGGGAAAAACTAAAGGAAGTAGGAGACTTCTGTTACTTAGGAAGCAAAATAACCAGTGATGGACGAAGCAAAGAGGATGTAAAAAGTAGGTTGGCTCAGGCAAGGAAAGCATTTCTACAGAAAAGGAATCTGTTGACATTAAATATAGATTTAGGTATTAGGAAGACATTTTTGAAAACCTTTGTCTGGAGCGTGGCGCTCTATGGAAGTGAAACTTGGACTATTGGTGCAGCAGAAAAGAGGAGAATTGAAGCGTTTGAAATGTGGTGTTACAGGAGAATGATGAAGATCAGATGGGTAGATAGGGTTACAAAGAAGAGGTATTAAGATGAGTGGGAGAGGAGAGATGTTTCTGGCGACTGCTAATGAAGAGTTAGGTTGGTAGAACACATACTAAGACACCCAGGAATAGCAAGCTTAGCTATGGAAGGAAGGGTCGAGGACAAGAACTGTAGGGATAGACCAAGCTTAGAGTATGTTAAACAGATTGCCTCGGATGTAGGGTGTGGTAGCTATGTAGAGATGAAACGATTAGCTCAGGACAGGGATGCATGGAGAGCTGCATCAAACCAGTCAAAAGACTGAAGACTCAAACAACAACAACGCAGGAGCAAGCAGGGGTAAAAGCAAAACCAAGCAAGCTATGGCAGATAACCTCATCATGCGGTCAACCCGAGTTTGCCCCATGAATAGGCGGGTTTCAATGTATACAATAGTGGCAACCCGCCCCGGCTTCGCCCGGGAACAGTTATGAATGCATTACGTGCTAGCTCGTATACTGTGGCCTCAGTAATTGAATGGAGATTGTTGGAGGAAATGAAAACATAAAAACTCCTACTCTATAGTGGGCTAAGTATTGAAGATAGAGATATGCTCTCGCAGACTCTTTTGTAGAACTCTTCATGCTGAACAATTCTTTCACCCATAGTATATTGATATTTTTAACGGTTTGCCCAGCGTAAGCTTAAAGGACGCACGGACGCCAGTCTTTTTTCGAGTTTTCACTGAAATCGTTACTGCTCGGCTTCCTTTGATCATAAATAAATAATTTTCTACAGAAACCTTCCTCGAGAAATCCTTAACAGAATGGCGAAAACCGCATCGAAATCCATCCAGTGGTTCTCGAGATTACCCGTGACATCCAAGAGATATGAAAAGGCCTAATAAGCAGATGACATTCCTGGAAGAAAATACATGTTTTAGTTATGATCACTCTTACAATGGGTCAGTTTACGCATTTCGACCTTCAGGTTTATATGTAGGCCTATATACAAATACAGTAACTTATTATGTAACTAAAAATATGTGTACTGCGTTTAGTTGGTGTTTGTATTACGATTCGCAGTTTGAATCTCGCTATGGGCTACAAGGTTAGGGTTTGTGTGCGCATGAGTGTTAGTCACGTGCATACACAACCTGCCTAAGATGGAACGTAATACTTCCTGATTTATTTTTCCGTTTTCACAGGTTTCCGTTTTACAAAGGGTTGAGTTTTAATAAGACAAAATACACTACAAGGAAATGCTGTATTATCGCATAGGATTACTATGAAATAATAATGTAAAATATAGATCTGTAAATAAAAAAGAAAATAGGTTCACATGTATTATAAGTACATTGTATTTTCAACTTACGTACAAACATTTCTGTTTCTCAGCTCGTTACGTTATTTCCACGTGTCTTTCAAAGTGCACAGTCGCGACTTCCTTACAAGAGTACGTTGTGTGATTTCCTTTGTATCCTGCATTAACTTCGGGAGTTCTGGAACATTCTTGGAAACTGCAAATTCCGGAAGATCACACACAACAGACAGTACTTATCCAAAAGTGTGTATTTTCAGCTCCCTTTCATTGCCTTCTTCGTCGTCCATTTCTTCCATGACTTCG
This sequence comes from Meconema thalassinum, assembly GCA_946902985.2. NCBI lineage: Eukaryota > Metazoa > Arthropoda > Insecta > Orthoptera > Tettigoniidae > Meconema > Meconema thalassinum. Next base: position 23,053,889 of record OX336389.2, on the reverse strand, counting down.
CACCTGTTGTTTTCGGCAGCACTTCGAATGTCTTCAGTCGTTAATGTTGGTGCAAGTACAGTCATGCTCAACATTTATATAGCTTTGTATTATGGATAAGATAATCCGTCTTAGTCAGGTTATTTATGCCTACAGTTCCGGAATTTCTTTCCGTGTCCGCGTTAGGCAGATTTATGGTTTACAGTGTCATTGTACATAGGAAATCCCTCGTTCCGAATGCTGTTTTGTGTTTGTCAAGGTTTCCGGTATATCAAGGGTCCGGTTTAGGCAGGTTTTGCCGTATATAGATAAATTAGAGCATGCACTTGTAGTTATTTACTGTATCTCAGCGAACTCTCCCTCGATATGCAAGGAACTTGCACGATTGAAGTGTGCCCAAATTATTAAGTCAGGAAACACTAAAATTACCGAATATTAAGACAAATTTGAACTTCTGTCTTCACGAATTCTCAGGGAAAAATTTGATTAATCATTCTTGTGATTTACCATGTTCTGTTTATATACACACATCAAAAAAAAGTATTGCATATTGCTGGCCAAGAGGTCTCAAACCCATTAGTCGTTCTTGCGTGCGTGTATATCGCCTGTGTCGATGAGGATGTATCTGTACGAGTGTGGAGACGGCCCGAGACCGACACCAACAGGGTGGTGCTATGTTTTCGGGAGGCATCATGTATGGTCGCCGAACCCCTCTTGTGTAGGTCTATGTCAGGATATTATCCTGGTACCTGTAGTGAAAAGCTGTGCTGACAATTTCGGACCGAAATTCACTATCGTGGACGATAACGCTCGCTGGCATTGTCAATGCCTTTCTTCAGGAGAACCGGGTGAGTTAGGCGTGGTCGTTACGGCGTGGCTGCATGCAGTCGCTCTCATCCGGGTGGCGAGGAGGTTCGAATCCCCCCACCGGCAACCTTGAAGATGGTTTTCTGTGGTTTCCCATCTTCCTTCTAGGCAAATGCCGGGTTTGTACCCTAACTATAGGCCACAGCCGCTACCTTCCAATTCGTAGTCCTTACACTCACACATTCCTCCCCAGACAACACGCCACACTTGACGGTACTTGTAGCTCACCCCATGGGTGTCTGCATAGAAGCAGCTACTAACTCTGGTGAGCCGAACATGTCCTCGGACACTCCCGACACTAAAAGCCATACGCTAAAAAAAATCTTCAGGAGAATTGTATTCACCGATTGGAATGGCCTGCCTATGCTCCCGATCTCAATTGTGTAGAGCAGGCGTGGACCCTGTGCCCCACGTGTGTATTTAGCCATTGTTTCAGCTCAGATACCCTTGGTTGCTGAATAGGCTAGGCTATATTTACCCGCCATGGGGGAAGACATTTGCACGTTAGCGAAGGCTCAGTTGTGGTAAAGAGAGCTTACATAAGCGAGCTTGAATTGAGTTCAGCATCTTTCATGGTGGATAATATAATAATAATAATAATAATAATAATAATAATAATAATAATAATAATAATAATAATAACTAGCCGACCCGTGCGAGAACTCTCGCATGTGTATAAAACACCCACCTGGCTTTACTGTTATGCGGGCTTCTATAAATATGTTTTGAATAAACGGACTTTTTAAACTAATTGTGGGTTGTGCTTGCTCCATGTGTACAGACTACCCGCTTGGCACTAGTGCTATGCGGGCTGTACGCGAAACAGTTCTGCCAGGGGCTATCATCTTATTTATTTGTTCAAAAGCACTTTATAAACAAATAAATATATATTTCCCTTGACTTTTCAAGAAATGCATGATTTTTCTGTACTATTGAGACGATTTGGAAGATTTTGGCACAAACCACACCTTCTAACTCCCTCTGGGTTAGGAGCTTGAGTTTTGTGAAACATACACCTTAAGTAGCCTTAGCGTATTATACCGTATAATAAGACAATAATAATAATAAAATTGCAAATTTCATTGTACTGTAAGTTCAAGTTGACTGCCAGTCATTATGACAGTTGAGATTGTGTAATTCCCACACAACACCAACATAACTGAAAGGAATAATGAAGTCATGAGCTAAATGGATTTAGTTGCAGTTGCTCAATCAACTCGGTCATCAGCCACGTCACTCTTCAATTCAGTGTAAGAATGAAACGGTCCGGATTGTTTTTAAATAAAAAGGCTCACCTTAGGTTCAGAAGAAGTTCTGGTCAATAGCCATTGCTTTATTAGATGAAGCCGGCCCCGTGGTTTAGTGGTTACCATGCTAGGCTTTGGCCCGAAGGGACTCGAATTCGAGTCTCGGTCGGACTGAGAGGATTTTATTTATCCCGGCTCGGAGTAGGGTGTTTGTTAAGTATTCGTCATTCAACCCATCCTCTGCACGACGTCAGGTTGCCATTGGGAGTCAACTGACGCCGAACCTCCCCGGAGGTCAATTATTGGAAGAAGAATGCTGCGTCTTATCCTAGGATCTACTGTAGATTTCTAGTCTGAGGGCTGGAACTTATAAAGATGAGCACTATTGCAAGATGAGTGCCCTTAAATCAACCTGTTCTATATCTGGATTTTGAAGCGAGCTATCTGAAATTTGTCCTGAAATTAAGATAATGATTGATACTGCACCAGACTTCAGCAACATTTTTGGCTGTAATCCTAAAAAGTTTTAATTTCAGGTCACGCAATGTAATCACTGAAGTAAGGAAGGAAGGAAGCTTGTAGTTTAACGTGACCGTTAATCTAGAGATCATGAGCCACGGGACCTCCTTTTTACGTGGAATCCGAACCACAGGACATGGCATTTCACTTCGAAAATCTCACATGCATTGACCGGGAATCGAACCCGGACCACCTAGGTGAGAGGCATTCAGCTAGACCGCTGAGCCACCACGCCCCTTCATCACTGAAGTGAACATTACACACTTTTGCTTGTTTAACATCTATTTTATCCTTCCACGTGCAAGAAGAAGCCACTGTCCGCATACGGTTGGAACTTTAGGAAACGATGATGATGATGATAATTGTTGTTTTAAGGGGCCCAACATCTAGGTTATCGGCCCCTAATGGTCTGGGTGATAGCAAAAATGGCAATGAAATGGAAACCATAACGAGAATTAAGCTGGGACTGAATATAGTCTACTTACAAAATGGAACTCAGATTGAAATGGCTCACAAAATGTAGAGTGGAACAACTTACAAAATGTGGTTGAGATTCAAAATACTCACAAAATGTAATTTAGAGACACGGGGAGCCAATTCAGAAAAACAGGGCAGGAATCTTAAAGAGAGAAGGAACTATAATGAGAGGAAAAAGAAGGCTGATTCCTAGAAGAATGAGGGATCAGGAAGGATGAGAGAAGGGCCAATAAAGGTGGGAAAGGAAGAAACTCCCTAGGCCTCGGATATCCTAATACCGTCGGTGTCGGATGAGAACAGGAGTTGACCAAGAGATGTTGACAGGAAAGAAGATGGAGAGGAGCACGCCACAAGCAAGTGGAAGCAATGCCGGACTCAGCTGTGGTCCCGCGGTCGCCACTCACGTCCCACTAGTTGTCAGCCCCAGGGGTCTTTAGGAAACGTGCGATAGGTCGAGTACACATTAGTTTTCACTCGCAGCCCCAACACAGTGTGACACTGTCACTCTCCTAGCAGTAGGTACGCTCGCTAACGCGCAGCACTAGGTCATGAGGCCATGCTCTCTGTACACTCGGTAGTGTGGGTTCGAGCCCCACTCGTAGCCCCAACACAGTGTGACACTGTCACTCTCCTAGCAGTAGCTACGCTCACTAACGCGCAGCACTAGGTCATGGGGCCAAGCTCTCTGTACACTCGGTAGTGTGGGTTCGAGCCCCACTCGTAGCCCCAACACAGTGTGACACTGTCACTCTCCTAGCAGTAGCTATGCTCGCTAACGCGCAGCACTAGGTCATGGGGCCAAGCTCTCTGTACATTCGGTAGGTGTGGGTTCGAGCCCCACTCGTAGCCCCAACACAGTTTGACACTGTTACTCTCCTAGCAGTAGCTACGCTCGCTAACGCGCAGCACTAGGTCATGGGGCCAAGCTCTCTGTACACTCGGTAGGTGTGGGTTCGAGCCCCACTCGTAGCCCCAACACAGTTTGACACTGTCACTCTCCTAGCAGTAGCTACGCTCACTAACGCGCAGTACTAGGTCATGGGGCCAAGCTCTCTGTACACTCGGTAGTGTGGGTTCGAGCCCCACTCGTAGCCCCAACACAGTTTGACACTGTCACTCTCCTAGCAGTAGCTACGCTCGCTAACGCGCAGTACTAGGTCATGGGGCCAAGCTCTCTGTACACTCGGTAGTGTGGGTTCGAGCCCCACTCGTAGCCCCAACACAGTTTGACACTGTCACTCTCCTAGCAGTAGCTACGCTCGCTAACGCGCAGCACTAGGTCATGGGGCCAAGCTCTCTGTACACTCGGTAGTGTGGGTTCGAGCCCCACTCGTAGCCCCAACACAGTTTGACACTGTCACTCTCCTAGCAGTAGCTACGCTCGCTAACGCGCAGCACTAGGTCATGGGGCCAAGCTCTCTGTACATTCGGTAGGTGTGGGTTCGAGCCCCACTCGTAGCCCCAACACAGTTTGACACTGTCACTCTCCTAGCAGTAGCTACGCTCACTAACGCGCAGCACTAGGTCATGGGGCCAAGCTCTCTGTAAACTCGGTAGTGTGGGTTCGAGCCCCACTCGTAGCCCCAACACAGTTTGACACTGTCACTCTCCTAGCAGTAGCTACGCTCACTAACGCGCAGTACTAGGTCATGGGGCCAAGCTCTCTGTACACTCGGTAGTGTGGGTTCGAGCCCCACTCGTAGCCCCAACACAGTTTGACACTGTCACTCTCCTAGCAGTAGGTACGCTCACTAACGCGCAGTACTAGGTCATGGGGCCAAGCTCTCTGTACACTCGGTAGTGTGGGTTCGAGCCCCACTCGTAGCCCCAACACAGTTTGACACTGTCACTCTCCTAGCAGTAGCTACGCTCGCTAACGCGCAGCACTAGGTCATGGGGCCAAGCTCTCTGTACACTCGGTAGGTGTGGGTTCGAGCCCCACTCGTAGCCCCAACACAGTGTGACACTGTCACTCTCCTAGCAGTAGGTACGCTCACTAACGCGCAGTACTAGGTCATGGGGCCAAGCTCTCTGTACACTCGGTAGGTGTGGGTTCGAGCCCCACTCGTAGCCCCAACACAGTGTGACACTGTCACTCTCCTAGCAGTAGCTACGCTCACTAACGCGCAGCACTAGGTCATGGGGCCAAGCTCTCTGTACACTCGGTAGGTGTGGGTTCGAGCCCCACTCGTAGCCCCAACACAGTTTGACACTGTCACTCTCCTAGCAGTAGCTACGCTCACTAACGCGCAGTACTAGGTCATGGGGCCAAGCTCTCTGTACACTCGGTAGTGTGGGTTCGAGCCCCACTCGTAGCCCCAACACAGTTTGACACTGTCACTCTCCTAGCAGTAGCTACGCTCACTAACGCGCAGTACTAGGTCATGGGGCCAAGCTCTCTGTACACTCGGTAGGTGTGGGTTCGAGCCCCACTCGTAGCCCCAACACAGTTTGACACTGTCACTCTCCTAGCAGTAGCTACGCTCACTAACGCGCAGTACTAGGTCATGGGGCCAAGCTCTCTGTACACTCGGTAGTGTGGGTTCGAGCCCCACTCGTAGCCCCAACACAGTGTGACACTGTTACTCTCCTAGCAGTAGCTACGCTCGCTAACGCGCAGCACTAGGTCATGGGGCCAAGCTCTCTGTACACTCGGTAGTGTGGGTTCGAGCCCCACTCGTAGCCCCAACACAGTGTGACACTGTCACTCTCCTAGCAGTAGGTACGCTCGCTAACGCGCAGCACTAGGTCATGGGGCCAAGCTCTCTGTACACTCGGTAGTGTGGGTTCGAGCCCCACTCGTAGCCCCAACACAGTGTGACACTGTCACTCTCCTAGCAGTAGCTATGCTCGCTAACGCGCAGCACTAGGTCATGGGGCCAAGCTCTCTGTACACTCGGTAGTGTGGGTTCGAGCCCCACTCGTAGCCCCAACACAGTTTGACACTGTCACTCTCCTAGCAGTAGCTACGCTCACTAACGCGCAGCACTAGGTCATGGGGCCAAGCTCTCTGTACACTCGGTAGTGTGGGTTCGAGCCCCACTCGTAGCCCCAACACAGTGTGACACTGTCACTCTCCTAGCAGTAGCTATGCTCACTAACGCGCAGCACTAGGTCATGGGGCCAAGCTCTCTGTACACTCGGTAGTGTGGGTTCGAGCCCCACTCGTAGCCCCAACACAGTTTGACACTGTCACTCTCCTAGCAGTAGCTACGCTCACTAACGCGCAGCACTAGGTCATGGGGCCAAGCTCTCTGTACACTCGGTAGTGTGGGTTCGAGCCCCACTCGTAGCCCCAACACAGTGTGACACTGTCACTCTCCTAGCAGTAGCTACGCTCACTAACGCGCAGCACTAGGTCATGGGGCCAAGCTCTCTGTACACTCGGTAGGTGTGGGTTCGAGCCCCACTCGTAGCCCCAACACAGTTTGACACTGTCACTCTCCTAGCTCCTACGCTCACTAACGCGCAGTACTAGGTCATGGGGCCAAGCTCTCTGTACACTCGGTAGGTGTGGGTTCGAGCCCCACTCGTAGCCCCAACACAGTTTGACACTGTCACTCTCCTAGCAGTAGCTACGCTCGCTAACGCGCAGCACTAGGTCATGGGGCCAAGCTCTCTGTACACTCGGTAGGTGTGGGTTCGAGCCCCACTCGTAGCCCCAACACAGTTTGACACTGTCACTCTCCTAGCAGTAGCTACGCTCGCTAACGCGCAGCACTAGGTCATGGGGCCAAGCTCTCTGTACACTCGGTAGTGTGGGTTCGAGCCCCACTCGTAGCCCCAACACAGTTTGACACTGTCACTCTCCTAGCTCCTACGCTCGCTAACGCGCAGTACTAGGTCATGGGGCCAAGCTCTCTGTACACTCGGTAGGTGTGGGTTCGAGCCCCACTCGTAGCCCCAACACAGTTTGACACTGTTACTCTCCTAGCAGTAGCTACGCTCGCTAACGCGCAGCACTAGGTCATGGGGCCAAGCTCTCTGTACACTCGGTAGTGTGGGTTCGAGCCCCACTCGTAGCCCCAACACAGTTTGACACTGTCACTCTCCTAGCAGTAGCTACGCTCGCTAACGCGCAGCACTAGGCCATGGGGCAAGCTCCCTGTACACTCGGTAGGTGTGGGTTCGAGCCCCACCGTCGGCCGTCCTTGTAATGGTTTTCTGTGGTTTCCCCATTATCAACTCCAGGCAAATGCTGGGACGGTAGTCTACCTTCTGACAGGCTCACGGCCACTTCCTTGCCCAGTTTCATTAACTCCTCTCATGAGGTTGGCGGCAGGAAGGGCACCCGGCCGTAAAAACCATCAGCCACGTAGACTTCCATCGCATCCCATCCCCGACCCTGATGGAAAACGGGAATAATATGGGGTTGTCAGCGCAACAGGTTACATAATAATCACAATACTCGAACCTATCTTAAGCATCCATCTCTTTATATTAACATACATCGTACCTAAGCAAGCAACGTGCACGATCAATAATATTTGTTACCGTGCTAAATGATTTAGAAATTGTGGTGTATGAACACAGATGCCTTCACGTAAGACTTGAGAACACATAATATTTAGTGGATATGAACAGGGAATGCAGACAGCTATCATGCAAGTCGGAAACTGAAACGGTGATATTACAATTAATAATAATAAATCATTCTAATAATAATCTTAATAATAATAGTGGTTCTAAATGCAGCCGAAACCCTATCTCTAAATGCCAACAAAGGACTCCTTGAAGAACTCGAGAAAGAAGAGCGCAAAATTGTGTGAGGAATCTTGGGATCAAAGTATAAAAATGGAATCCATCAAAAGAGATCCGGCGAGGAAGTCTACAGCAAAATAGAGGTAATTACCGACACAATCCGAAAAAGACGAGCACGATTTTACGGTCACCTGAAAAGAATGAGCGGAAGAAAGTTAACTAAAGAGATGTTTCACTTTTTTGATTCAAACACCAAAACCACAATTCCCTGGTTTAGAAATACCAAGGAAGTCCTGCAAATGCTACATATCTCAGCTGAAGACGCCCGTAACAGAGATCTCATCCGCAAGAAAATATTGACGAATTGGCGGAAGGTGCTCCAGGCTTTTGCCTGGAGGGAGTGTGGAAAAAGCCACGTCTGTATCACCCATCGCGATTTAAATCTGTTTTGGGAGATTACTTTAATGGTTGTTTTCATATAGCCTATAGGTGATCATTTCAGCTCCGTGTAGACAACCTGTGTTATTGTGGTATCTGTATTAGTGCGAATATTTGTAATTGGTGTGGGGATTGGGTTGGAGGTGGCTGTGACTTTAAGTTAGGATCCATTCCGGCATTTGCGTGGAGTAGAAGTGGCAAACCACGGAACAAACATTTCTAGGGTGGTTGAGGTGGGAATCGAACTCGCTTCTTCTCAGTTTTACCTGAAGAGGCTGACTGTATCCCGTTCAGAGGGCAGAGCCGAGAATCGAACCGGAACGTCTGGGGCAACAGTTAGGCTACATGAGAAGTAGAGCAGATGTTGCAAGGGAACTGATCTCCGTGCGCGGCTGCTCCTTTCTCTAAAGCCAAGCTCATTTCAAATAGGCTATCACGAGAAGGTGAGCATTAGTTCGAACAATGAAAGGAGCACTATTATTCCAGGTTGGATGGCATATTCCATGAGAGCTCCTGTGGCTTCTCATAGCACACGGGGCACCGAAACATTGCTGGTAAGTGTTAGGCATAGGACTGTTATCCCACCGAAACATTGGTGGCAAGTGTTAGGCATAGGACTGTTATCCGACCGAAACATTGGTGGCAAGTGTTAGGCACAGGACTGTTATCCCACCGAAACATTGCTGGTAAGTGTTAGGCACAGGACTGTTATCCCACCGAAACATTGGTGGCAAGTGTTAGGCATAGGACTGTTATCCCACCGAAACATTGCTGGCAAGTGTTAGGCATAGGACTGTTATCCGACCGAAACATTGCTGGCAAGTGTTAGGCATAGGACTGTTATCCCACCGAAACATTGGTGGCAAGTGTTAGGCACAGGACTGTTATCCGACCGAAACATTGGTGGCAAGTGTTAGGCACAGGACTGTTATCCCACCGAAACATTGCTGGCAAGTGTTAGGCATAGGACTGTTATCCCACCGAAACATTGCTGGCAAGTGTTAGGCATAGGACTGTTATCCCACCGAAACATTGGTGGCAAGTGTTAGGCACAGGACTGTTATCCCACCGAAACATTGCTGGCAAGTGTTAGGCATAGAACTGTTATCCCACCGAAACATTGCTGGTAAGTGTTAGGCACAGGACTGTTATCCGACCGAAACATTGCTGGTAAGTGTTAGGCACAGGACTGTTATCCCACCGAAACATTGCTGGTAAGTGTTAGGCACAGGACTGTTATCCCACCGAAACATTGCTGACAAGTGTTAGGCATAGGACTGTTATCCCACCGAAACATTGCTGGCAAGTGTTAGGCATAGAACTGTTATCCCACCGAAACATTGCTGGCAAGTGTTAGGCATAGAACTGTTATCCCACCGAAACATTGCTGGCAAGTGTTAGGCATAGGACTGTTATCCCACCGAAACATTGCTGGCAAGTGTTAGGCATAGGACTGTTATCCCACCGAAACATTGCTGGCAAGTGTTAGGCATAGGACTGTTATCCCACCGAAACATTGCTGGCAAGTGTTAGGCATAGGACTGTTATCCCACCGAAACATTGCTGGCAAGTGTTAGGCATAGGACTGTTATCCCACCGAAACATTGCTGGCAAGTGTTAGGCATAGGACTGTTATCCCACCGAAACATTGCTGGCAAGTGTTAGGCATAGGACTGTTATCCCACCGAAACATTGCTGGCAAGTGTTAGGCATAGGACTGTTATCCCACCGAAACATTGCTGGCAAGTGTTAGGCATAGGACTGTTATCCCACCGAAACATTGCTGGCAAGTGTTAGGCATAGGACTGTTATCCCACCGAAACATTGCTGGCAAGTGTTAGGCATAGGACTGTTATCCCACCGAAACATTGCTGGCAAGTGTTAGGCATAGGACTGTTATCCCACCGAAACATTGCTGGCAAGTGTTAGGCATAGGACTGTTATCCCACCGAAACATTGCTGGCAAGTGTTAGGCATAGGACTGTTATCCCACCGAAACATTGCTGGTAAGCGTTAGGTATAGGACTGTTATCGCACCGAAACGTTGCTGGCAAGTGTTAGGCACGGGACTGTTATCCCACCGAAACATTGCTGGTAAGCGTTAGGTATAGGACTGTTATCGCACCGAAACGTTGCTGGCAAGTGTTAGGCATAGGACTGTTATCCCACCGAAACATTGCTGGCAAGTGTTAGGCACGGGACTGTTATCCCACCGAAACATTGCTGGTAAGCGTTAGGTATAGGACTGTTATCGCACCGAAACGTGCCTACTTTTGGCGCACAAAGTATTGTAAGTAGATGCCAAAACTCTTAATTTACAGTGTACTACTTCTACTTAATTATTAAGTCAATTTAGCTTGATCAATATGAAATTGATGGAAATGCATATAGGACTTACACTGTGAACCCGCTTCACTTATTAGCTACTGAACATTATTACATTATTTTTCAGCAGGCTACTGAAATGCAGTAATATAGTCCATTCTGAAATTGTTTATAATTTGAATACAGGTATCTTATGCAATATGCGCCGAGGGAATTTCAGTTGTTTCAACTCATCAAACAGTACATGGATTTTGCTATCCATTTCATTGTTCTGCAAATGTTTACTGATTTAGATAAATACTGTATATCCATAAAACGTAACACTGCCCGTGTTGGCCTCTTAGTTCGACGATTTAATTTCGTTATTTAAAAAATTAATTTGTATTTCTAATAAAAGAAAATCGGTGCCGAGTTAGATCTTTTATGCAGTAGTTGTAGTCATTAGTTACGTTCATGAATGTTAAACCCTGTTATTGGAATGCGAACAGCATATTGTCACTTTTATAACTCGGTCCAGGAGCGGGAATTTCCTGGTACATGAAATACGGTAATATCACAGGAATGTCCTGGCAAGGGGGCTAAAACAAACAATGGCCACTATAGCAAAGTAGCCTGCAGTCGCTTCTGAAAGTCACTGTAAATCGGGATTGAGACAGCTTGAATTCCCTAGCCATATGACGTGCATCTTTGAGCTGCCTACTGTGGAGGCAATTCCATTTATGATTATAAAACACATTTGAATGTCTGACTATCATTAAAGCATCAGAGCAACTTTTCAATCGTTCACTCTTATTCTAACTGACGAACATTCTTATGATAATTCATACTACTACTAATAATAATAATTAACAGCATTATCATCATCATCATCATCATCAATGCAGTACAATCGACAGCAGTGGCTACGCTCGCTAACGCGCAACGTTAGGACATGGGACCAAGCTCTCTGCTGACTCGGTAGAGGCGTGGGTTTGAGCCCCACCGTCGGCCGTCTTTGAAATGGTTTTCCGTGGTTTCCCCATTTTCAACACCAGGCAAATGCTGGGACGGTACCTTCTGACAGGCCACGGCCGCTTCCTTCCACATCCTTGCTCAGTTTCATTCATCTTCATCCATTCCATCTCTCATCCTGACGCGCAGGTCGCCCACGGGCGTCGACTAGAAAGACCTGCACTTGGCCTCTCAGGAGGCCACTCGACAGAAGAAAAAAGCGCAGTACAGAGAGGACGAGCATGGTACATGCTTCGTCCTTCGGTACCTTAAATAATAGGAGAAATTTCCCTACAGCAAGATGCACTTAAGACCCGTATTGGATAATACAGTATGTAGGTTTCAGGGACTCAACATCACTTGGATTAAAATATTAGCATGGGATCACGAGAACTGCGACACTTCATCGAATATGATGGAATATTTACTGCGAAAATGTATCCTCATGTATGTAAATTATCACTCACATCGCTTAATCAGTTTATCATCCAGAGAAATGAATCATAGAACATATCAGTAAACTAAGCATTACAATAACCCTTCCAAGCAAACCATATTATGCGCTCTTGCTAGGCAGAGGTACGAGTAGCTGCAACTCATTGCGTGCTAGAAAGCTGACAGGGCGCCTCTTTCTACTCCAAGATTCAAACGCTATAGTCTCTATAGAGCATCCAGCGTTTAGAAAAGACTGTGGATCTTAAGGGCTTTTACTTTTAACGGGAATCCCCCCTACACTGGTTTAGTTACCTCACCTTTTATCATGAAGGAACTCTGAACACACATATTTTTCGTCATAATAACTTCCTACAATTATCTGCCGATTGATTACCTTTGTTATTGCATACAAGTATCGTTTATATTAAGTCTTAGTGATTTAAACATTTTCGAGGTTAGCACGCTGGAAAGAAGAGCCTCGTCCAGTGCTGCATGTTCGCCCGGAGTGGAGCACGTGCTCAGTTCCGCCGGCAACATAAGTTCTGAAGCACTATCCGTCATTGGTGTTATTGTTGTGTGTCTGTTTTATTTTCTGTTCGATGGAATCAGGGCTGCCGACAGTTGGGTTCGAACCCACTATCTCCCAAATGCAAGCTCTCAGCTGCGCGCCCCTAAGCGCGTGGCTAACTCACTACATTATTGCAAATATTAATCTAAACAAAACAACAAGAATACAATTGAAAGAAACTAAATTATAGCCTAACTAATAGCAAAAAAAAAGTGATGATCAACAGTATTGCTGACGTAAAAATTGTTAACATCGTCAGCATACATCCGAGAAGGAAGGAAGGGTTGTGCTCTCGTCATCTGTCCATCAGTAATGCGTCATATCACAACGAAATGAATGTCGTTATTGGCTCTCTTCGCGTACGGTATCCTTAATACTGGTCAAATCCGTTAACACCTGCAAAACTGCCCTTCCTGTGCGTGTTCTATACTTCAGGTAGCTGCTGGGGTTGTGGTTGTCTCGCTAACTTATGAAAGGGCAGTACTCGAAGCGGGTGAACATAACGTATGACGTCAGCGCTACCTCTGCCTAGAGTTAGCAACACTGTCGCCATAAGGCTCCACAGTCTTTTCTTAACGCTGGATGCTGGTTGCGCGTATGGCCAATTGGTCGGGACAGAGCAGGGCAAAGAGAACCCTCGATGGCCGTTAACACATTTGGCTCTCCCAGTGTGCTCAAGACTGTACATTAAGGGCACATTAAGTGTCACATCTTGGGCGACATTTCGGCAATCAAACGCTCCTCAAGCCACATTAAAGCCATGTGTGTGCTCTTCCAACGACCAAATCCGAGTCCCGTCTTCTACAAATATTATCGGTGGTCTATAAGGTGAAGTGCTTGCTGTTGTTGTTTCATTTATACTGCAGAGACTATTCGTGAACACTTGGCATTCTAAAACCGCATTATTATTATTATTATTATTATTATTAATAGTAGTAATAGTAGCAAGGTCATAGGCTATATCTTTGGTTTGTAGTATCGAGACATTAGAAATGGTAATCACTATCCATCGGCTCGGGAGAAAGGTAGCGTAAGTTTGAATCCCACCATCGATCATTCCTGCAATGATATTGCTCACTTCAACTCCAGGGATGGTGCCCTGAACCATCTCTTGAGCAATGTGGTGGAATGAGTGGTACCCCTACGCCAATACAGGGAAGATACACGTTGATCCTGAGAGGCATGGGAATAACAAGGTATGGAGGTCACACACACTTAGAACACACTTTCAATTCAATTTAGCGAAGACAGAGAATATTATATAGAATACGGGAGAGAACACTGATTATTTAAACATCAGTTGTTGTACGACGTTGAGAGTCTGTTGTCTGTGCAGAACATCAGGGACCAAATACCCCGCAATAAGATGACTACAAGACAGATAACAGAATGTAGGCTACACATTAGTGCAGCCACAAGAGTTCAGAAACAGAGAATTGCTACAATGCTCCTGCCAACTTGTAGAGAGTGTATTGTTAACATCAGATTAGTGAAATTATTTTATTAAACACAATGTGCATATTCATGTTGGGGATTACAATTTTATAACTTTTCAAGATGTCAATTTGTTTCAACCCTCCTGATGCCGGGCAATTAATGAGTGGTTATGCCAAACCAAGCTTACTGTTAGTGAAATTACAAGTGTTTGATGAAAATTATCCCTTACCTGTATTTTTTCACTTAATTATTGTAGTAGGTGAACACATTGTTAACAAGAAGTTCCGTGGCGAACTAAGGAGCCTACTTTTCTTAAAATTTAAGATTCTTGCCAATTATTAATTTATAGGGACCTATCTAGAGTAATGACGAAATTAAGTTGGTAATATCGAAATTTCTAATTAGCTCTAAATATACCTGGCACTACAGTTGGCAGCCCTGGTGACTGAATATATTCTTAGTTCCATCTCTTAAGGTACAGAATACAAAATTTGGTTGAGTCCAATGGATAGCATGGACGTTACATGCAGTTAGACATTGGATCTATCAGGGCGCGTAAAATCATGTTGGCAACAATGTCATGCATGTGTTGGTCAGAAATAATCTGAAATATTATGATCTATTGTTGTGCCAATCTTGGATGGAATCCATTTGTTAGTATAGAAGTTACATGTATTTTAAAATTGGACCAATCAGCAGGCTTAGAATCATGTTGGCAACACTGACGTATATTAGTTACTCCAAATTAATCTAGAATGTTAGGTACTATACGTGTGCAAAGTTAAGAGCTGTTGACTTGCATATTTTCTGATATATTGATATTAGGGTAATAAAATAGAGAGAGCATTTATTAACAGTTGGCAGCCCTGGTTGCTCTTAAGAATACACACATACACACATAGCACATACGAAATTTGGTCGAAATCGAGTTGATAGTATAGAAATTGCAAGTATTTACAAATTGGTCCTATCAGCAGGCTTAGAATCATGTTGGTAACACTGGCGTATTTTAATTACTCCAAATTAATGTAGAATGTCAGGTACTATACGTGTGCATAGTTTAAAGCTGTAGGCTTGCATACACTATGATATATTGCTATTTGGATAAAAGAATAGAGAGAGCATTTATTAACAGTTGGCAGCCCTGGAGGCTCTTAAGAATACGCTGAGTCATATCAGTTTATGTACACATAGTACATACGAAATTTGGTTGAAATCCAATCGATAGTGTGGACGTTAACTGCATTTAAAAGTTCGACTTATCAGCAGGCTTAGAATCATTTAGGCAACACTGTCATGTATGGCCTCCTGGAAATTAAACTGAAATTAAACTGCCAATTTTGGAATAGCTCCTATGCATACCCTCCAAAATATCCAACATGGAGCTCAAATTTCAATTGCGGTTTTTCAGCAGTTGGTAGCAGTGACATCATTTTCAAATATGGCCTTGAAATATTCAGGTATGATCTTAACACATACCAAATTTGGTTTCGATTGCTGAAGCCGTTTAGGAGTTGATAGGGGGGGGGGGGGCACACACAGCCAGACAGACAGAAGGACAGACAGACAGACATTTGCCCAGATCGATCTCATAAGTCTACTTTTTCCTAATTTTGGCAAAATGTGAAAACTACGCTAAAACAATTTCTGTTTAAAAAAACTGGATTTTTAAATTTTATTTTGACAGCCTACACAATCTAATTAGTAACTTAGCCTATATTTCGTGATAAACATGTTAATACTTATTGAACTGTGTGAGTTATAGGCTACATATCCCAAATGTATAGTAATGCTGTGAAATAGTTTCTGAGTACATCAATTTCTAAAAATATTAAACCATTATTTATTTCCCCTTCCCCATATTCATCACCACGTATCTTAATTACGTCCAATCATAAACACACACGTCTTCAGAAGATAACACATGCTGACTGCAGCTTGTTCAAAGAATACTTAATATAAATCCAGTTATTCTCTGAACTTAAACATCGATACATTCTGAGAAAAGATGATTCCCGCGTCGTCTTGGTTAAAAGTGTTGGCGCTGCGTGGCTGGAAAAAACACTAAACAATTTACAAAAAGGGGGCCGATAGATCGGCGGGTGGCACTATAAGGGTTAGCAGTCCTCAGCAAGTGTGCCGATACATTTCGTCAGGTGATACCTAGGGCAGGTAATGCAGTACATCCTTCGTATGGGGCGTGGAATCTTTCCCGAGGAACCCGTGGTCACCGAAGCGTGTGTAGACGTGACGTAGTTTGGGCCCTTCCATTCGTTGGTCCTCATTACCTAGATACTCCGATTGGAGGAAACCTTCAAGGATGGCGGTCGATGCGGCAGTGTCTGGTAGTCAAAAGGTTTGCTTGATGACTTCCAGGTAGAATTTTTCATTTCTCATAATGTATGCCATTCGGTTTCCCGTATATTCTGTACATTTTGAGATCTGTAGCATTCGTTTCAAGTGCCTGGCCTTTATGTTTTCTATTCTTTTCATGTTTGCAACAGTTTGTGTATGCCAGATTTCAACTTGATAAGTGTCATTGCAGTGCTGGTTGAGAGGTTCTGTGGCTTGGGGATCTCATACATTGCTTTGGTTACTGCCGTTGCCATTTCTTTAACGCTGCGCATGCGGTCTGCAGCGTGATGCCTAGGTACTTAAATGATGACACGATCCCCAGTTGTTCATTTCCATTACTGAATAGCTCGGTTTTTTGTGTGTGCAAGTTTTCCTACCCTTCTGAATGTCGTTACTTTTGTCTTAGCACTGTGGATGGTTAGCGAGGTTTAGTCCGCCCATGCTCGTAGGATATTGAATGCGTTCTGAATTTCCGTTGGGTATCTGGATATCAGTGTCATGTCGTCTGCATACATTATTAACTTGACCTCTTCAGACTGCAGCGCACTTGCGATGTCAGATTTCATCAGGTTGAATAGCAACGGACTCATTGGGTCGCCTTGCAGGACTCCTCTAGTATGCGTTAGGGGACGCGTGGTGGAGATTCCATCGTAGATATTCACCTGGTTTGCATTGAATATGACTTTTGTCATCTCCCGTTCATATTGTATGTCTTGAAGTGATTTCTCAAGTTTTTGTATGAGCTTTTTCCTGTAAATACGGTCAGATTACGATGACCTGCAAGGGTACGACGATCACTGATGTGGTCTGAAGTGGCTGGACAACCTGAGGTTACCCTTCGTTGCAGAGCAGTGAGATGCCACATTAAATTTCTAACTCTACAACGTGGTTTATGTTCGTGATTAACACACGTAGTTTAACGAAGTTGAAGAAATGATCCAGGACCGTAAATGGTAGTTCATGCGGCAGGTCAATGAGTTCCATCCCTTCAGTGTCATGCAACTTGAAAGCCTTAGAGAATTCGTTGATGGGTTTGTAGATTGAACTGTATATATCCTATGGAGAAGGGCAAGGGGGTCCATCGGCGAACTGGGTCTTTTATTTTATCTTTCGGGGTATGCGCTTTTCATTGCCGTAAAGATCTAATTTTGGGTGCGAAATTATGTTGGACAGCAGTAGTTTGAACGGCATCAGGATCCTACAAAACAACGTGCTAGACTTCAACTGTATCATTGGCAACGTACAGTAGCCTAGCCTATATGTTGTACGGACCGTACATCCGCTACGAAGGCTCTCATCATAATCACGGCATTTTTGTATATATTCAATTATTATTATTATCATCATCAACAAGTAAGATAATTTCCTGTCATATAACGCAATTATACGTCATTCAAGTTTATTATTATTATTAATCGCACGGGTCACATCATTACATCCCATTCCACTTATCCTCAGGATTTAATACTAAGTATTTTAGTTAGCAAACATTTATAGTTAAACGAGTCGATATTCAACTCACAATCGTGCTACTGTGCAACTCTGCGCTGCGACTGCGCAGTAAACTGATAGGTTCTTGACGCTAACACTCTGTGATGTTACATGCTAAGTTTTCAAAATCTTGTTTATGGAATGCAATGTGCATAATTATCGTCGTTGGCAATTTATGTGCAAAGTTTGGAGCCATACCTTAGGAGTTAATTTGTTAGACAGCAGCAAGCTGGTGGAGATCTCGTTAACCTTGAAGGACAAGATGATTCAACTCTGCTAGACATTCCTCAGGAGGACATTGAACACCTCCTGAGGGTTTTCTATGGGATATGGACTTGTTTAGCTCCAAATTATGTGAGACGCTTGTGAGATGTAAGGAACAACTTTACACATATGCCAAGCCGAAGGGTAAAAATATTGAATTACTAGTGGATTTTCGTATACCGACATTTATTGCCGGAAAAAATGTTATCCTACAACATGAAGCAAGCCTTGGTAACAACTTGATGTCTTCTAGATCTCTACACAAGTCCCGATCAATTTCCTCGGCGATAGTTCCTTCTTTACGTG
Organism: Meconema thalassinum; assembly: GCA_946902985.2. Classification (NCBI taxonomy): domain Eukaryota; kingdom Metazoa; phylum Arthropoda; class Insecta; order Orthoptera; family Tettigoniidae; genus Meconema; species Meconema thalassinum. Next base: position 23,035,490 of record OX336389.2, on the reverse strand, counting down.
TGAGATGCATCCTTCCTAACTACACAGTGGCCAAACTGCTTGCCTCTCACCATGGCGGGTTTAGTTAAAGCCTGTGAAATGTCACATCCAGTGGTTAGGATTCCACGTATAAGAGAGGTCCCATGGCTTATGATCTCGAGATTCAGAGTCCAACTGCTTCGTTTTTATATAGAACTATCATTATTACACAGTAAATGTGGACATTGGTCAGATCTGGAAGCATTTATACAATGGTTTATGAAATTATTTGCATTGGCTTAACTCGCCAACCCATGAATTACTTGCAAGTTTTTCTTGAAGTACTCTGAGTTTCAACGGACCGTTCTGACCTATCGTGTGAGCTGATAATTGCTATTCCATCAATTAATACCCAACATCTCCATTTATGAAATTACCTGATATAGAGCATAATTCAAAAATCTCATGCAAGACTTCTTACGGACTCCCTTGCCATTCGCCCCACATAATCGACTTTACTTTGGAGGCAAAATATCTTCAATGAAACATGATATTATTAGCCTGTGGGGTAGGCTATGTTGTCTGGTGATGTCACGGTATTTAACGACGCACTGAATTATCTCACGGGACCCAATGGATATGTGAGGTAGCCTGCGTTTAGTTCATATTTGTTGTATTTTTCTTGGAACTCACTAATGTTTATTACTTGGACACTACTGAAGAGGGGTCCACACGTGTTTTACTGCCGTGAGCTGAATTTGGTTTGTTCTGTAGGCCATAATCCCGTTTTGTTGTCAGACCAGTGATGTGGTTCTCAGTTGAACTCAATAAACTCCGAGTGCTTTATTTTCGACTCTGTTTTGTTGTTCATTATTTAGAGGATTTGCGACATCGTGGTCATTTGGACCCGTGTACTTGGGTGTGTGTAGAATTTGTCTGATAAACTATGCCACTGTGATGTCTGTACTAGTAGGTGTATTTGTAATTGAGGTAGGCTTTGGGTAGGAAGCGGCCTTAAGTTAGGTACCATCCCAGCATTTGCCTGAAGCAGAATCGGAAAACAACTGGAAACCATTTCCAGGAAGGCTGAGGTGAGAATCGAACCCGCCTCATCTCAGTTTTGCCTAACGAGCCTGAGTGTACCCCGTTGCAGCCCTCAGACCAGAATTAAAATTTCTTTGGCAGAGCTGGGAATCGAACCTGGGCCTCCGCGGTGACAGCCAAGAATGCTAGCCACTACGCTATGACGGACGATTCTGTTTTGTACATGGAAGTGAGGCTTGGGTATGTTGGTGCGACATAGAAGCATTAGAGATGTGGTGTTACAGGAGAATGATGAAGATTAGATGGTAAATTAGATTAACAAATGAAAAGGAGGAAAAGAGATTTTTCTGGTGACTGCTAATGAAGAGAAGAGATAGGTTGGTAGGGCACACACTACTGCACCCAGGAATAGGAAATGTATTTATGGAAGGAAGGATTGAGGTCAAGAACTGTAAGGATAAACCAAGGTTATAATTTGTTAAAGAGATTGCCTTGGATGTAGGGTGTGTTAGATAAGTATGAAACGATTAGCTCAGGAGAGGGAGGCATGGAGGGTTGTATCAAATCAGTCTAAAGATTGAAGGCTCTGGCTACCACAAACTGTGTGGTACCCCATAGTGGGCACAGTGTACACTAACTGTGTGGTACCCCATAGTGGGCACAGTGTACACTAACTGTGTGGTACCCCATAGTGGGCACAGCGTACACTAACTGTGTGGTACCCTATAGTGGGCACAGTGTACACTAACTGTGTGGTACCCTATAGTGGGCACAGTGTACACTAACTGTGTGGTACCCCATAGTGGGCACAGTGTACACTAACTGTGTGGTACCCTATAGTGGGCACAGTGTACACTAACTGTGTGGTACCCTATAGTGAGCACAGCGCACACTAACTGTGTGGTACCCTATAGTGGGCACAGCGTACACTAACTGTGTGGTACCCTATAGTGGGCACAGTGTACACTAACTGTGTGGTACCCCATAGTGGGCACAGCGTACACTAACTGTGTGGTACCCCATAGTGGGCACAGTGTACACTAACTGTGTGGTACCCCATAGTGGGCACAGTGTACACTAACTGTGTGGTACCCCATAGTGGGCACAGTGTACACTAACTGTGTGGTACCCTATAGTGGGCACAGTGTACACTAACTGTGTGGTACCCTATAGTGGGCACAGCGTACACTAACTGTGTGGTACCCTATAGTGGGCACACTGTACACTAACTGTGTGGTACCCTATAGTGGGCACACTGTACACTAACTGTGTGGTGCCCTATAGTGGGCACAGTGTACACTAACTGTGTGGTACCCTATAGTGGGCACAGTGTACACTAACTGTGTGGTACCCTATAGTGGGCACAGTGTACACTAACTGTGTGGTACCCTATAGTGGGCACACTGTACACTAACTGTGTGGTGCCCTATAGTGGGCACACTGTACACTAACTGTGTGGTACCCTATAGTGGGCACAGTGTACACTAACTGTGTGGTACCCTATAGTGGGCACACTGTACACTAACTGTGTGGTGCCCTATAGTGGGCACAGCGTACACTAACTGTGTGGTACCCTATAGTGGGCACACTGTACACTAACTGTGTGGTACCCTATAGTGGGCACAGTGTACACTAACTGTGTGGTGCCCTATAGTGGGCACAGCGTACACTAACTGTGTGGTACCCCATAGTGGGCACAGTGTACACTAACTGTGTGGTACCCTATAGTGGGCACAGTGTACACTAACTGTGTGGTACCCTATAGTGGGCACAGCGTACACTAACTGTGTGGTACCCTATAGTGGGCACACTGTACACTAACTGTGTGGTACCCTATAGTGGGCACACTGTACACTAACTGTGTGGTGCCCTATAGTGGGCACAGTGTACACTAACTGTGTGGTACCCTATAGTGGGCACAGTGTACACTAACTGTGTGGTACCCTATAGTGGGCACACTGTACACTAACTGTGTGGTACCCTATAGTGGGCACACTGTACACTAACTGTGTGGTGCCCTATAGTGGGCACACTGTACACTAACTGTGTGGTGCCCTATAGTGGGCACAGCGTACACTAACTGTGTGGTACCCTATAGTGGGCACACTGTACACTAACTGTGTGGTACCCTATAGTGGGCACAGTGTACACTAACTGTGTGGTGCCCTATAGTGGGCACAGCGTACACTAACTGTGTGGTACCCCATAGTGGGCACAGTGTACACTAACTGTGTGGTACCCTATAGTGGGCACAGTGTACACTAACTGTGTGGTACCCTATAGTGGGCACAGCGTACACTAACTGTGTGGTACCCTATAGTGGGCACAGTGTACACTAACTGTGTGGTACCCTATAGTGGGCACAGTGTACACTAACTGTGTGGTGCCCTATAGTGGGCACAGCGTACACTAACTGTGTGGTACCCCATAGTGGGCACAGTGTACACTAACTGTGTGGTACCCTATAGTGGGCACAGTGTACACTAACTGTGTGGTACCCTATAGTGGGCACAGCGCACACTAACTGTGTGGTACCCTATAGTGGGCACAGCGTACACTAACTGTGTGGTACCCCATAGTGGGCACAGTGTACACTAACTGTGTGGTACCCTATAGTGGGCACAGTGTACACTAACTGTGTGGTACCCTATAGTGGGCACAGCGTACACTAACTGTGTGGTACCCCATAGTGGGCACAGTGTACACTAACTGTGTGGTACCCCATAGTGAGCACAGCGCACACTAACTGTGTGGTACCCTATAGTGGGCACAGCGTACACTAACTGTGTGGTACCCTATAGTGGGCACAGTGTACACTAACTGTGTGGTACCCTATAGTGGGCACACTGTACACTAACTGTGTGGTACCCTATAGTGGGCACAGTGTACACTAACTGTGTGGTACCCTATAGTGGGCACAGTGTACACTAACTGTGTGGTACCCTATAGTGGGCACAGCGTACACTAACTGTGTGGTACCCTATAGTGGGCACAGTGTACACTAACTGTGTGGTACCCTATAGTGGGCACAGCGTACACTAACTGTGTGGTACCCTATAGTGGGCACACTGTACACTAACTGTGTGGTGCCCTATAGTGGGCACACTGTACACTAACTGTGTGGTACCCCATAGTGGGCACAGTGTACACTAACTGTGTGGTACCCTATAGTGGGCACAGCGTACACTAACTGTGTGGTACCCTATAGTGGGCACAGTGTACACTAACTGTGTGGTACCCTATAGTGGGCACAGTGTACACTAACTGTGTGGTACCCTATAGTGGGCACAGTGTACACTAACTGTGTGGTACCCTATAGTGGGCACAGCGTACACTAACTGTGTGGTACCCTATAGTGGGCACACTGTACACTAACTGTGTGGTACCCTATAGTGGGCACAGTGTACACTAACTGAGTGGTACCCTATAGTGGGCACAGTGTACACTAACTGTGTGGTACCCTATAGTGGGCACAGCGTACACTAACTGTGTGGTACCCTATAGTGGGCACAGCGTACACTAACTGTGTGGTACCCTATAGTGGGCACAGTGTACACTAACTGAGTGGTACCCTATAGTGGGCACAGTGTACACTAACTGTGTGGTACCGTATAGTGGGCACAGCGTACACTAACTGTGTGGTACCGTATAGTGGGCACAGTGTACACTAACTGAGTGGTACCCTATAGTGGGCACAGTGTACACTAACTGTGTGGTACCCTATAGTGGGCACAGTGTACACTAACTGTGTGGTACCCTATAGTGAGCACAGCGCACACTAACTGTGTGGTACCCTATAGTGGGCACAGCGTACACTAACTGTGTGGTACCCTAACTGTGTGGTACCCTATAGTGGGCACAGTGTACACTAACTGTGTGGTACCCTAACTGTGTGGTACCCTATAGTGGGCACAGCGTACACTAACTGTGTGGTACCCTATAGTGGGCACAGCGTACACTAACTGTGTGGTACCCTATAGTGGGCACAGCGTACACTAACTGTGTGGTACCCTAACTGTGTGGTACCCTATAGTGGGCACAGCGTACACTAACTGTGTGGTACCCTATAGTGGGCACAGCGTACACTAACTGTGTGGTACCCTATAGTGGGCACAGTGTACACTAACTGTGTGGTACCCCATAGTGGGCACAGCGTACACTAACTGTGTGGTACCCTAACTGTGTGGTACCCTATAGTGGGCACAGCGTACACTAACTGTGTGGTACCCTATAGTGGGCACAGTGTACACTAACTGTGTGGTACCCTATAGTGGGCACAGCGTACACTAACTGTGTGGTACCCTATAGTGGGCACGGCGTACACTAACTGTGTGGTACCCCATAGTGGGCACAGTGTACACTAACTGTGTGGTACCCTATAGTGGGCACAGCGTACACTAACTGTGTGGTACCCTATAGTGGGCACAGTGTACACTAATTGTGTGGTACCCTATAGTGGGCACAGCGCACACTAACTGTGTGGTACCCTATAGTGGGCACAGCGTACACTAACTGTGTGGTACCCTATAGTGGGCACAGTGTACACTAACTGTGTGGTACCCTATAGTGGGCACAGCGTACACTAACTGTGTGGTACCCTATAGTGGGCACACTGTACACTAACTGTGTGGTACCCCATAGTGGGCACAGTGTACACTAACTGTGTGGTACCCCATAGTGGGCACAGTGTACACTAACTGTGTGGTACCCCATAGTGGGCACAGTGTACACTAACTGTGTGGTACCCTATAGTGGGCACAGTGTACCCTAACTGTGTGGTACCCCATAGTGGGCACAGTGTACACTAACTGTGTGGTACCCCATAGTGGGCACAGTGTACACTAACTGTGTGGTACCCCATAGTGAGCACAGTGTACACTAACTGTGTGGTACCCCATAGTGGGCACAGTGTACACTAACTGTGTGGTACCCTATAGTGGGCACAGTGTACACTAACTGTGTGGTACCCTATAGTGGGCACAGTGTACCCTAACTGTGTGGTACCCCATAGTGGGCACACTGTACACTAACTGTGTGGTACCCCATAGTGGGCACAGTGTACACTAACTGTGTGGTACCCCATAGTGGGCACAGTGTACACTAACTGTGTGGTACCCCATAGTGGGCACAGTGTACACTAACTGTGTGGTACCCTATAGTGGGCACAGCGTACACTAACTGTGTGGTACCCTATAGTGGGCACAGTGTACACTAACTGTGTGGTACCCTATAGTGGGCACAGCGTACACTAACTGTGTGGTACCCTATAGTGGGCACAGCGTACACTAACTGTGTGGTACCCTATAGTGGGCACAGTGTACACTAACTGTGTGGTACCCTATAGTGGGCACAGTGTACACTAACTGTGTGGTACCCTATAGTGGGCACAGTGTACACTAACTGTGTGGTACCCTATAGTGGGCACAGCGTACACTAACTGTGTGGTACCCTATAGTGGGCACACTGTACACTAACTGTGTGGTACCCTATAGTGGGCACAGTGTACACTAACTGTGTGGTACCCTATAGTGGGCACAGTGTACACTAACTGTGTGGTACCCCATAGTGGGCACAGTGTACACTAACTGTGTGGTACCCTATAGTGGGCACAGCGTACACTAACTGTGTGGTACCCTATAGTGGGCACAGCGTACACTAACTGTGTGGTACCCTATAGTGGGCACAGCGTACACTAACTGTGTGGTACCCCATAGTGGGCACAGCGTACACTAACTGTGTGGTACCCTATAGTGGGCACAGCGTACACTAACTGTGTGGTACCCTATAGTGGGCACAGTGTACACTAACTGTGTGGTACCCTAACTGTGTGGTACCCCATAGTGGGCACAGTGTACACTAACTGTGTGGTACCCCATAGTGGGCACAGTGTACACTAACTGTGTGGTACCCTATAGTGGGCACAGTGTACACTAACTGTGTGGTACCCTATAGTGGGCACAGTGTACACTAACTGTGTGGTACCCTATAGTGGGCACAGTGTACACTAACTGTGTGGTACCCTATAGTGGGCACAGTGTACACTAACTGTGTGGTACCCTATAGTGGGCACAGCGTACACTAACTGTGTGGTACCCTATAGTGGGCACAGTGTACACTAACTGTGTGGTACCCCATAGTGGGCACAGTGTACACTAACTGTGTGGTACCCTATAGTGGGCACAGCGTACACTAACTGTGTGGTACCCTATAGTGGGCACAGTGTACACTAACTGTGTGGTACCCTATAGTGGGCACAGTGTACACTAACTGTGTGGTACCCCATAGTGGGCACAGTGTACACTAACTGTGTGGTACCCTATAGTGGGCACAGCGTACACTAACTGTGTGGTACCCTATAGTGGGCACAGTGTACACTAACTGTGTGGTACCCTATAGTGGGCACAGTGTACACTAACTGTGTGGTACCCTATAGTGGGCACAGTGTACACTAACTGTGTGGTACCCTATAGTGGGCACAGCGCACACAAACAGAATGAGCATTTCTAGTAGGCCGATCATATTCTTTTTTTTTCTCATTTTCAGTCCATTTTCATTTATGAAAAAAAAAATAGCCTTATGAGAGCACCTTTTGTCCGTGTGTGTGTGTGTGTGTGTGTGTGTGCGCGTATTCCCCTTAATGAAATATAAACGGCCAAACCGATTTCAATGAAACTCGGTAAGTACATACTACTACTTTACCCGACTTCGACCGTGTCTTTCAAATTTTAATACGTTTCACCAATCCAACATGGCAGCCGAGCAAAATATTTTAATGGCATTCTATATCCCCGCAACAGTAACAGATATCACCCTGCAATTCTTGTACGATAATAAAGGGTTCGGTTAGAAGTTTACCGATATGACTTTCAAAATCCTCTTAAGTACAAAACCAACATCGCGGTCAAGTGAAATACGGACATTAAATGGAATGTTCTCGCGATTTAATCATCCGAGCGCAGTGAAACTTGGTACGGTAAAAGTTAATGCAAAATTCAATCTACTGGTATCTAATTTTATTCAATTGTTTTCGCCTGTGCGAAATTATAAAATTAAGTTTTTTATTTTTTATTTTGCTGGCTGCGTGGCTCAGGGGTAACGTTCTCGCTTGCTGGGCCCAAGGTTGCAGGTTCGTATCCTGGCGCAGTCAGCTGGCATTTGAGGGTGCGCAAATGTGTGGGAGCTGTGTCCGTAGATTTACTGGCACGTTAAAGATCCCCTTCGGGGCAAAATTCCGGCACCCCGGCGTCTCTAAAAGCCAGTGTAGTTAAAAGGGACGTAAAACCAATAACATTATTATATTATAAGTTTTTATTTCTTGTGTCCTAATCATGCGATCGAAGTAAACGTTTTAATAACGAACCTACGCAATAATCGTCATCATTTGCAAATGTATTACAGCAAACTGAAATTTCCTATGTTGATAGAAGCTCTTAATGTAAGTTCACCTGTGGAACATTCAATGACCTGATGGACCGAAAACTAACATGGCGGTGACGTGAAATTTAATATACCTATACAATTGGATTTTTCCCGCCACTTAAATATCCGAGCGCAGTGATACTTAGCATGGAAAATCTTCATAGAAGGCTTAATATACTGTATTGGCGTTTAATTTTATTCAATTTCTATGAGAACTTAAATATGGCGGCTGTGTGAATTTTTTAAAATCACGTTTATAGTTCTCGAGTGTCTTTGACAAAGAATTGAAATGTAGGTTGGTATAATAAGCCCTGATTATAATATTCATCTGCTGGCATAAAATTCTATAGCATAGGCTATATAAAACAATCCAACATGGCGTCCACACGATACATTACACCGATTTCCAATAACTCCGAAACAGTTCAAGCAATGAAAACTGAAATGTTGTATGCTGTTAGAGGACTGTTAAGTAAGTACATATATTTGACTTTCTAAATCCTGAGGAACACAAAAACATCATGGCGGCCAAGTGATTTTCAAATACTAAAAATAATTTCTCTGGTTATATAATCTACCGAGTGCAATGAAACTTGGCACAGCGAATCTTTATCCAAAGCTTAGGGTAGAGACATCTAATGATGTTCAATTTGTTTTCAAAAATTGCAGATGGCGTCAGATCGAAATTTTTAAACCCATTTCTTTTATTTTCTCGTATCTATATACTGCAGTGCACGCAAGGGAAACCTTTTACATAGGAAGGAGAGTTTAAATGGAAGAGATAAATGAAAATAGACTGTTTAGTTCTTCACGGAACTACTTGATCTTCTTTTTCCTATTATTTTTCCTATTCCTTTTCTTCTTTTTTCTTATCCTTTTTCTTATTATTTTTCCTATGTTTTTCTTATTCTCTTTCATTTGACATGTCTTATTCTTATGAACGTGGAACATCGCATAGGCTGCTCCTCCCAGTTTTGGATGCGCGAGACTGGAAGTTCAGAATATTATTCTAACAGTGTGGAGTATAAAGAGCAAATAGGGAGACTCAGCTCTGACTGCTGAACTTCCTACACGCACGTGTGTTGCACGAATAGGGTTACCAACTGCAAATTTCCAAATGCAGGACATTGCTCAGCGAAAAGCAGGACATTCAAGAAAAATGCCTGAGAAGTTCAATCGATAACAGAATTATTCATATATTATCCATTCCTTATTACAAAACGAAATACCTTACTTATTGATCAGTCCTTGCTGCAGTTCTTTTCCTTGAAGCTGTATATTTCAACAGAACCTACTTTTAAAGAAGACTCGACACATCTTTGATGATATTGACGCTCACAAGTAACATTCCTTTCACCGATTCTTTTTCTTTATGATTACGAGGAGTTGATGTACGAAACAATAACATGCTGTCTTCAGCCTAAACGTGGTTTTCCATGGTTTCCCACTTCTACTCCAGGCAAATGTTAAGTGCCTACAACCATCACAGTAACACAGGTTATCACACAAATTCAACACACACACATACTAAAGCATTATTTTACCAAACGTAACAAAACACAAAAACACTCTAAAAATAATTTTCTTTCAAAAAAATCCGTTTTCCCTCATTTTCAAAGCTTTTAGCCATTTTGATGCACCACGTTATAGACATCAACACGCTGAAAAAAACATACCTCGCACATCGTTCTACGACTATTCTTTCCCGAAATATCACCAAAAATATAAAAAAACATGTTTTCCCCAAAAAATCTGTTTCCCTCATTTTTCAAAAATTCAACATGTTAAAAAAATGAGTGTGCCATAAGATAGATCAGAAGAAAATGCCCTTAAAACGAGTCCTCGCGTGACCCTCTCCGAACACTCCTTCCCCAGATATCACCTTATAACCATATAGCCATATAGCCTACACGGCTAAAGCACACATACGACTCTAAGTAGTAGGACATGGCCGGCAAAAGCCGGACGGTTGGTACAGTTACAAGCGAAGCCGGCGGGCTCATCGGGTTCGCTGAATTAGCTTTAATCATTGATCCACCGCGATAACCTTTCTCCGTAAATTGACAATTTCTCGCTGTAATAGCAGGCGGCCGTGAACATAAGGACTTTCGTCATCCGAGTCCTATAATCATCGTGTAATCCAGCTTCCTGCTAACAGAGCAGTGCCGTGTCTTATCGATCTGCCACACTCTTACTCTTGTTGATTTCAGCTTCTGGAAACTTGACATCCAAGTAAATGTGATTCCATTTTAGGGTATTGGACATCGAACGTGATCAGTCCCGTAAGCTCGGGTGTGTGTAACATTTGTCTGACAACCTGTATTATTGTGGTAGTGTAATAGGGAGAAGTGGTCATGGCTTTAAGTTAGGAACCATCCCCGCATTTCTCTGGAGTACAAACGGAAAACCACGTGTAGAATTGCTGAATTGGGAATTGAACCAAGTGTACGCTGTTCCAACCCTCAAGTCAGAAATACATTTCTTGGAAGAGTCGGGAATCGACACGGAACTCACGAGTGATAACCAAAAACGCTACCCACTACACCATGAGGTGGTCGAAAGATGGAAGATTCTGCTGGTTGTTGTGTTAGATCGAAGTTATTGGCTTCCATAAGGTTGCTCTGGCAGTAACCAATACACCAGAGAGTCAAAATGGCGGGTAAACATCCCTATCTTTTGTGAAGTCCACACATAGTAAAATTAATCAACGTTCCACAGTTAGGTGTTTTATTAAGTTACTAGCAGTAGTACCCGGCTTCGCCCGGTGGAATGATGATAATGTTTTAAGGTCTCCTTAGAAATATAATGGACTTAAAATCTAAGTCATTTGCCCCCTAAGACAATGAGGGAGTAATATCTAGGTCATTTGCCCTTTTGATAAGGATGATAATAAAAACTACTGTTGAATTGACACGTCAAACTTACAAACTACCGTAATAGAAATACATATTTCAAAATTCACAGGCGAGGAAGACTTATTGTGTGTGGTGATTAATGGTGTAATGGGCGTAACATCTACTGTAGGTCATTTGCTCTTTTGATGAGGATGATAAGGGAAACTACTACCGGTATTGAATTGACACTTCAACGTATAATGTACACAATGTACTGTAATAAAAATAACTATATGGCGGCTTCGGTGGCGTATTTGGTAGCATGTTGAGCTTCTATGCCCAAGATAGCGGGTTCAAACCCGGCCGAAGCCGTCGGATATTTTAAGAGCGTTAAAAATCAGTCAGTATGCCTTTCTTCGGAAGGGAAGTAAAGCGGCGGTCCCATGTCAGATTTATGGCATGTTAAAGAACCTTCCACTAATTACACCTGTGTGAAGCTAAATTTGATAGGTAAACAACGCTCATAGATGCCTACGTCCGTTGCCAAGAGCCGACTGCAGTGGCGTCTAGTAGCTAAGTTCCGAACTTGGCCTAGTAGTCGTTGACGGTGGCGCTTGGCGGCAAAAGTACGAACTATTTGAAGAATTCTAAGTTGCAGTTTGTACTTAAATTTAAAAACAGATAACACACACTAATACAGTCATCACAATTAACACCGGTTATCAGACAGATTCTACACACACCCAAAGTACACGGGGCTACATGACCGCCTTGTCGCAGCCCCTAAACTTAAGAACCAACCAACCAAAAATAAATATTTTAAAAATCACAGTCGAGAAAGACTTTATGCGGCGGTGATTATTGGTATGATGCGCGTAACATCTAGGTCATTTGCACTTATGATGATAATAATAAGGTAATGAAAAAATGACTACTAAACGAACATGGTGTTCTTTTAAAACTGATATAGGTAATTCAGGTGTCTAGCTTCGATGTCTTCCAAAGTCTCAACCTTATTTTCTGGCTTAGGCCTGAACTGGATGCGTCTAGTGAAAGAGCGTACTGCTCGGCAAAGACAAAGAATATAGGTCCAAGCTGCACGAACCTGAGATGATCGCAGATGATGACGAAATATGAAGACACACGTTCGGGGTTCCCCGTCCTATACAGATTGACCGGGAATCACTCACTGTTTCGCAACGCCCCTGTGCTGGCATCAGCATAAACAGCAGGAGATAACACGGCGGGCTCTGGAAAGTAACTCTCAAGTCACCTCGCGATGAATCAGCAAGCTATTCTCACAACTGACCCCCCCCAGGGTCTCACAACTTGTGGGACGTGGATTGGCGACCACGGAACCCCAGCTGAGTCTGGCATCGCTTCCACTTCCTGGTGCCGGGCTCATTTCAGTTCTCTTTCCTGTCGGCCTCCCTTGGTCAACTCTTGTTCTCTTCCGACCCAGACTGTATTAGGATATCCGAGGGCTAGGGAGTCTTTCAATTTCCCGCCTTAATTGGCTTTGTCTCATCTTTCCTGATACCCTCATTCTTCGAGGGGTCTGCCTTCTTTTCCTTTTCATAATATCTCCTGTCTTCTGCTCAAGGCCCTCAAAGAGGCAGGGTGTGTGTAGACCCACCACTTCTGGTACACCCTCAAGGGCTCATGACTGGTGAGTTAGGAAGCTGGCAACCCCGAGGAATTCCTGAGCTACATGCAGGGAATGGAGTGGTATGTCAGAAATTTCAAGTGGACAGTGTTACGCATCGGGTTCCAAAGGGTAAGTATACACACTTTGTTTTCGATCGGTGAACGATGTAGATTTGTACCAAAGGGCCTTAATGCGGGAAATGGAGTGGTCTGTCCGAAATTTCGAGTGGACAGTGTTACTCGTCGAGTTCCAATCGGTAATTATGTAAAATCTGGTTGAGATCGGTGAAACGGTGTAGTTTTGTGTCAAGGGCCAAAATGCAGGGATTGGAGTGGCCTGTCCAAATTTTAAAGTGGACAGTGTTACTCATCGGGTTCCAAAGGGTAAGTATACACATTTTGTTTTCGATCGGTGAACGATGTAGATTTGTGCCAAAGGGCCTAAATGCGTGGAATGGAGTGGTCTGTCCGAAATTTCGAGTGGACAGTGTTACTCGTCGAGTTCCAAAGGGTAATTATGTAAAATCTGGTTGAGATCGGTGAAACGGTGTAGTTTTCTGCCAAAGGGCCAAAAAGCAGGGAATAGTGTGGTCTGTCCGAAATTTAAAGTGAACAGTGTTACTTGTCGGGTTCTACGGGTAAGTATATAAAATTGGGGTCAGATCGGTGAAACGGTGTAGATTTGTGCCAAACAGCCTAAATGCAAGGGATGGAGTGGCCTCGCCGCAATTTCAAGCAGACAGTGTTAGTCGCAGTGTTCCAAAGAGTAAATATACAAATTTTGGTTGAGATCGGTGAAACGGTGTAGATTTGGGACAAAGGGCCTAAATGCAGGGAATGGAGTGGTCTGTCCGCAATTTCAAGCAGACAGTGTTACTCGCTGGGTACCAAAGGGTAAGTTTCCGAATATTGGTTCTGATCGGTGAAACGGTGTAGATTTGTGCCAAAGTGCCTAAATGCAGGGAATGGGGTGGTCTGTCCGAAATTTTAAGTGGACAGTGTTACTCGCAGGGTTCCAAAGGGTAAGTATACAAAGTTTGGTTCAGATCGGTGAAACGGTGTAGATTTGTGCCAAAGGGCCTAAATGCAGGGGATGGAGTAGCCTCTCCGCAATTTCAAGTGTTAGTCGCAGTGTTCCATAGGGTAAATATACAAATTTTGGTTGAAATCGGTGAAACGATGTAGATTTGTGCCAAAGGGCCTAAATGCGTGGAATGGAGTGGTCTGTCTGCAATTTCAAGCAGACAGTGTTACTCGCAGGGTTCCAAAGGGTAAGTATACACATTTTGGTTCAGATCTGTGAAACGGTGTAGATTTGTGCAAAAAGGGCCTAAATGCAGGGAATGGCGTGGTCTGTCCGAAATTTCAAGCAGACAGTGTTAGTCGCAGTGTTCCATAGCGTAAATATACAAATTTTGGTTGAGATCGGTGAAACGGTGTGGATTTGGGCCAAAGGGCCTAAATGCAGGGAATGGAGTGGTCTGTCCGCAATTTCAAGCAGACAGTGTTAGTCGCAGGGCACCAAAGGGTAAGAATACGAATTTTGGTTCTGATCGGTGAAACGGTGTAGATTTGGACCAAAGGGCGTAAATGCAGGGAATGGGGTGGTCTGTCCGAAATTTTAAGTGGTCAGTGTTACTCGCAGGGTTCCAAAGGGTAAATATACAAATTTTGGTTGAGATCGGTGAAACGGTGTGGATTTGGACCAAAGGGCCTAAATGCAGGGAATGGGGTGGTCTGTCCGAAATTTCAAGTGGACAGTGTTACTCGCAGGGTTCCAAAGGTTAAATATACAACTTTTGGTTCTGATCGGTGAAACGGTGTAGATTTGTGCAAAAGGGCCTAAATGCAGGGCATGGGGTGGTCTGTCCGAAATTTAATGTTGACAGGGTTACCCGCAGGGTTCCAAAGGGTAAGTATGCAAATTTTGGTTCAGATCGGTGAAACGGTGTAGATTTGTATACATAACAGACAGACAGACAGACAGACAGACAGACAGACAAACTTTGTGCTTTATATATATAGATTTGGCAAAGGAAAGATTCTTTTTTTCCTTTTGTTTTTGCTTCTTTTCTTTATGGCATCGGGTGCCGGGTGCAAGCTTTGTTATTTGACACCCTGAGGGCAGCTTGCATGTCGAATTTCGTCGTTCCTTGCAACGCTATGATAGTCAAGGGGGTTAGATATCTAAGCTCCTGGACACTATAGCGCTTTCTAGTAGAGAATGGAGGAACTTTGTCTTGGCGGGAAATCCCGAGATTAATTTTTCCATTATTAACACGTCCCACTGAATTCAAATGGGTTCTTTAACATCCCAGCAACGTAAGGCATCCAGGTCGTGATTTTTGCGCCTTGAATTCGGTAAACAATTTCAAGACCTAGCTTGAGCTCGAAAAATACTGAATGAAAATTATTTCCACGGTTTGGTAACTTAATTATCAAATTCATTATAATTTATTGTGACCGGAATCACATTTTGAGAAGTGGAAATCTATTGGAAAAGGTTTCATAAATGAAAATAGGCTAAAGGATGGTCAAAACAAAACATGTGGTCTAAATGCACAATGTGAATTAAAATAAAACGTATTTTGTATTGACGAGGTGAGTATCTTCGAAACATAAATTCTAACTTTCAAAATATAATTGTCTTGTAGTAGCCTATGTAGCAAAACAAAGCCAAGCCAAGCCAAGCCCGTACAGGCCATGGAGGCGCTGCGCTGGGAGTAGATGGGATGGGAGCCAGGAATCACCCTGGTGTAGGCTGAGTGAACTCTAGGGCTATTTGCGTTTCCGAAAGTGGTAGTTTTGTTTCTAAAGTCCACTACATGGGTGGGGATCGAACCCACTCCCTTTCAGTCAGAAGCTCAGCGCGACAGTGAATTAAACCCAATAGCAAGAACACGATGTTTGTAGTGACGGGGGATAAATGGTAAGGTTTCATCCGTAGTAGCTTTTTTAAGGCAACGGGGACTTAACATCAGCACTCAGCAGCTGTTCAACACACAGTTATGTATCTGCAAGGTCAAAAGAAAGAGAAAGAGTGACTTCAATCCCGTCGCTGTCCCCTGAGAAACTGCCTCGATCTACGCCCCCAGGTTGAAAGTGAAGCAACAACACACTTCACTTCAGTCAAATAAAATAACAAGCGATATCTCTGGTAACGAAACTGACATAATACCACCCTTCGCCATCCTGTTCTTTTCTTTGTTACTCAATATGAAATACGATTCGGCAAAACTGCGAATCTTGGCTATTTTTGAGTATATTAGAAATGTTTGAAGGGAAAGTCAAAGGGATAATTCACTTGGCTTCATGATGACAGCTCAGCAGAGGTAACCAATTGCTCACACACACCATGACTTCCCATCCCCATGTATGCCCTGAAACAGGACCAGTTCTTCTCGCTCATTCCGCAGCACGTTAATCCGACAAATGGTGTCCAGGTTCGACTCCTGGCTCCGGTCTGAGGGAATAGATAGGATGCACTCAACCTTGTGAGGAAAAGCTGAGAAAAGGCGGGCTCGGTTCCCTCTTGAGGCATCCTAGACAGGGGCGACAATTCTCTCCCCTCGCTGTTTAAGCCCTGGTTCTTAGCGCTTATCTATGTGCAAGTGGCGACAGGCTTAGCCTACTTTCCCGGATCATAAAAAGAACTGTTCGGAGGCAAGGATTTCTCTACGGTTTGGCACTGGCTTTGTGTAAACTGCAAAACGCGTGGCGACAGCTCAAATTTCTGATAACAACTCGAAACTGACTTTGCGTAACCAATGTGTAAGAAATGCAACTTTTGGAAAAGAACGTACTGCGCGTCGGTAGAACTACAACATATTTATCAATTTCTCCAAAGCTACGGAAATTGGAGTACTTCTTACGATTATAAGAAGTATTTCAGCAACACATAGGCCTACTGTACGACGACTGACGAAACATCGTTTCCATTTCCATTCTTGATCCTGCTATCGCTCACTGATAACCGCTAATCACCAAGTCAATCAACGACTTTCTCGTCAAATGCTTGCGTATAAGTAAGCTACAATTATTGTTTGATTGTATTTTCGAGACGTAAAAATCTCCTTAAGCGACGGAAATAAATACTTCAGCATTGGTAATAGGAATATAACCGTTCTCTTTCAGCGTGATTAGTAATTTTCCAGGCGTTAGACGCAGGGCCATCCAGTCATAGCACTCCTTCTCCTACCACCACTGCACTGTGGCAGTGAGGAGAGGGACGATGTTCGGACCACGCAGACTAGATACGTACGTCCAGTCGTGTGGCCGACGGCTCTTGTGGGATTGTTGACATATTATAGGTCTGTTTTGCCATAACAAATATACCGCATATACAAATCGAATGGTACTCTGATGTATGGAATGTGCACGAAACGACCACAAGTGTTAAGTAAAGAATATTGTGATTTATTCCAAACTGAAATGTGAACATTTTAGAGAGGAAAATTCAACAACCAATTAAGTTCTTTTTAACACATTACATCTCTGTTGCACACTAAACATTTGGCATGCCCTTTATAAGCTGTGCAGAAAAATGAAATTTCCCATTCTGCTTTAAAGACTGCTGCTTTACCACTCGTTTTTTTTGTATGCTGTTCAGTCATGACCACTGTGAAACTGATTTACTTACACGCAGTCAACAAAGCGCATAGGACTAGACTAGTGACTGATGGATCGGCTGCACACTTCAGCGTGCTCAGCCAGCCAAGCTCCTCCCACCACTTCTGAAACTACCTTCCACCAAAGCGCTCGGAGCACTGGCTTAGAGCGCGGCCGGAGCGCTGTCTGGATGGCCCTGCGGTTAGAGTTAGCAACTCGGAAGTCGAGACATTTCGTTCCGAGATCAGTTTGGCATACATCCGCGCAGAAGGCAGCATTCAAATATTTAGCCGCCGTCGAAAACTATGATGGACTGATGACTATTTGAAAATGTATGATTTTAACCAATAATTTGTGATAGCTTCTGAAAGACAAATGCCTAAAATTCCAGTGTGTAAAATATGCATTACATTTGTGGTAACTGGCAACTTGCTATAAAAAGAATTGCGGCCAACTAAGAAAAGGGTTCTCTCCAAAACTCAAGCAATGAATGAGTGAATTTTTCGTTGCTGTTTTGGCTATTCCAACAGCGAGTTGACTCGAGCTTTGCAGCAATGAGCTGAACCGTTGCCACTCGATGGGCCGATGTGCTTGTGAGTAACTTGTACTCATCTTTTGAGCGATTGTATATTATATGCATTAATAACAACCATACTTGTGAACCATCCTGATCATACAGCCAATATGTATGTTACTTGCAAAGATTTAATTAAAAAATGTCTTACTGCCCCCCCCCCCCCCCCCAAAAAAAGTAGAAATTTCAAGACCCTTGGTGGGGAAAATATGTAATCTATCTCTCTTTTCTAGCAATAATGTTTCGAAACATTATTTAACCTATAATTTCAAAATGTAATGTTTTACTAAGTAATATGCATTTCAAGTTAAATTTGTCTAAAATTATGTCAATACAGTGGTGTATAGGTATTCAACCGATCATAAACAGGCAGTACTTAGCTGTATTCAGAAAACCTTGATTTTAAGTTAACTTGGATTTAAGGCTCAAAATTACAGGTTCCAAGGCAAATGTTAAATGTTAATATTTAACAAACGTTTCTTTTCTTGCAACATTATGTAGGCAATAATTCTATTTTATTCTGGATTATTATCTGTAGGCCTAATTTATATCTTTTTTAGAATGTTTCTCAATTTCCTGTACGGTACTTGTGCTTTGCCTTCGCGTCTTTGTACTAATTATAGATAAGAACGGATCACAGATTAGCCTCTACTAACGGATTTCATGGTTTGGTTTATCGAGTTCACATACTAACTCATGGAGGCCACCCCCGTCACTGTCTCCGACCTTTAGTTCAGTGAACTTACAGTGTCCTTCTTTCCTTATAACTCAACTCAATTTCTATAAAACTTCAGTCTTTTATGGGCAGAAATAATCTTCTATAGTCACTTTATGAGCACTTCACAAAATGTTTGGTTTGATCTTTTTACAATAAATTGGTCCACCAATTTCTTTATATCTCTCTAATAGTGGGGAGTGAATTAAAGTGAACGCAGTGCACGAACTTCCGGAAATCAGCTAAGTCAACAAAAATACATAAGTATCTCAGTGTTTGTTTAAGTGACTTAACCTAACTAACCAATTACGAAAGCTCATAACGTAAATTGAGAAATTTGAATATTAACATTTATCAACAAAACAGTGTAGGACGCGATCGCTTCAAAATATCGCTACGGTAGAAGTTAACGATTTAAAATGGTGTTCATATTGTACCCATAAACAGCAGTAACACAGCACGCAACACTTATACAAGTGAAATAGACTGACGGAATAAACAATAATAGGTTATATGTAAATGTTACAAAGGTTAATTAAAATCTCGTGTAGTTTACTAATTGTATTTACAATAGGCCTACTGTTGCACTTCCCCGTTGAACCTAGATGAGCACGACCTGATGATGTCTGCTTGTGATTCCCCGTCCAATCCGTGTTGACCGGCTGGAAAGCTTCCATTAACAGATAACTATGCTTATTCGTGAGCTACCAGGGTGGCCAACTGTTGGTAAATGCTCTGAGCCCTGGTCTCAATAAATCATAAAATAAGCAGGAGACAGGTCTGTGTTTTGCTCTCTTATAAAACTTGAAAATGCAGATTAATTTGTAGTAAGTCATACATGACAGTCTTGCCAACATGATTGTTCACAAGTTCCATGTTTAACTGCATACAACGTCCATACGATCTCAGGGACTGCAACCAAAATTTTGAATGTGCATTGTGTACCGTAAGGGAAGAAACTAGGCATAGGCTATGTTCCGAGTCGTTCGGGCTCCCAATTGTCAGTCCAAGTCTCAGTACACCATAAAGTATCCAGGACACCAATCCTAAACTTTGCATACATATGGAACAATATTTCAGATTAATTTTGAGTAACTCATACATGACAGTGTTGCCAACATGATTTTACACGTGTTATTAGGTTCAATGTTTAACTGCACGAAACTTCTATACTAACGAATGGATTTCAATCAAATTTTGTCCGTGTAATGTATTCCTCATGACACATAACTGTTCTTATTATAAGGGTCACCAGTGCTAGCAACTGTGTAATAATGATGTAAAGACTTTTAAAACCTAGATTCAATATCTCGGAATAAGTGTACGGAACAACCGTCAAACATAGCACAGTGCAAATCCAAGATGTTTTAGACATATGTAGAGTAAATGGTCGCAGCTAGTGCTACCAACATAATTATACCCTCGCGTATAGGTTCAATGTTTAACTGCATGTAAATTCCATATTGACAAATGGATTTCAACCAAATTTCGTATGTGCTTTGTGAACCTTGACAGTTAAACTATGTGTATTCTTTAGCGTCACGATGACTGCCAAATGTATGACAGTTGCATGCAACTCAACATAGAACATCGTACGCATGCATATATTTATGTTGGTAGCACTAACGTTGCATCACTTCCAAAACTCCCTCACTTGAAAGCTTCCTAGAATCATAATAACTTATATAATAGTAATCATAAATGCCTCTATTTTATAAGAACAAAATATAATTTTTGCGTGGGGCTCTAGACGTTCTGTTGAGTTATCTCCTTTTAAGTTGAATTTGATAACACAGGCAAGTACCACTACATAGTTCGCACTAATCACGGTTCCACTTCTCGTACAACATTGTTATACAATACACCAATTACAACCACCAAACTTGAACCATGACCTCACTGTACCCTTGGTGCTGCATGATACCGTAACATTTCCTGGAGTCCTCGGATCCTCCTTCTCTTGCTATATAGACTAAATGAAATGAAAATCCACAGCCTGCTTCCAGTCGACCGACCGGGTCAGGGAATGGAAGGAATGAAGCCCCCATCTAGCGGCGAGGATATGAACTGTGCCGGCTGCCGAAGCCCGTCGCACTCCCCTGGGACAATGATTAAATGAATGACATAAGAAATGAAATGATAGCGGAGAGTGTTGCTGGAATGAAATTGTGACAGGGTAAACCGGAGTACCCGGAGAAAAACCTGTCTGCCTCCGCTTTGTCCAGCACAAATCTCAAATGGAGTGACCGGGATTTGAACCACGGACCCAGCGGTAAGAGGTCAGCGTGCTGCCGCCTAAGCCACGGTGGTTCACATTGCTATATAAATAAATAAATGAATACATTATAACCAGCTGCGGTGGCTGAGAGCACTAACACACTACATCGTTCCTCACTGACATCGGGAATGCGCGAGTTCGAATCCCACTTCAACCTTCCTGATAAATGTTTTCGTGGTTTTCCATTTTCACCGCCAGAGAAACGTCCATGGCCAGCTTCCTTTCACAATCCCTTCCCTTCCCTTCCCTGACCTTTTGTTAATTAGACTGGAGTAAGCGGTCACCTGGGCGATCGGCCTGTCACAATGTGTTGAGCTCCCAGACACCAACCTTGCGATAGTCAAGGAGAGAGTCCGGCAGTAAAGCCGAGCTGGGAGGAGAAGCGATTAACAAATGAATAAATAACACAAATAAATGATTATAAATTAAACGAATAAAAAATATGTAAATCAATGAATAAATAAAAGTCTGTCGTTTAGCATTGATGATGCCATGCAGTATATATTTAGCGTATGGCTTTTAGTGCCGGGAGTGTCCAAGGACATGTTCGGCTCGCCAGTGGCTGTATCTGCTTCAAGCGGACACCCATAGGGTGAGCTACAAGTTCCGTTCAATTTCAAGTGGCTACCAGATGTGAATGATACCTAGTGGTGAACGTTGGAACTTTGATAGAGCGTTTCTAACCTAGAAATTTATCTTCACACAGTTTAGTTAGTGGAAGGATCTTTTACGTGCCATAAATCTATGACATGTGACCGCCGGCTTTACTTCCCCTCCAAAGGAAGGCTTACTGAAGGATTTTAACGCTCTTTAAAAATCTGACGACTTCGGCCGGGTTTGAACCCGCGATCTTGGGCATAGCCACCAAAGCCCCTTGCCATGCAGTAATCACAACACATTGACGAGTTTTCGTTTCTTGGCAAACATCAATTTGGTTTACTCGAGTCAGAGTGTGAAGGAACGGGGATCCATTCAGAGGAGCGTGCTGCTTACCCACAATTTCGGTGAAGTTGCCATAAATTTTGACAACACTTGACGCTGATTGGACTGAGTGCTCCAGTAAATTTACATGTTGTTGACACAAGCGTGAAGGGCGAGCCAATTAATTAGAAGCATTAGCAAGTTGATCAGCATGTCGCAGTTCAGGTTCTATTTGCATAGCCCTGCGAGATAGGCAAGTAAACTCCCATTTATCTATTTCATTAATATTCACTACACACGCGTTTTTCATTGTAATAGGCCTACCATATCCACTGCGCTGCATGACAGAATGTCCACGCCTTGAGCCGGAATCAAACTGTAGGCCTACCATATCCACGGCGCTGCATGACAGAATGTCCACGCCTTGAGCCGGAATCAAACTGGCAGCCTTATTTACGCTGACCATTGAACACTTCAGTCGCCTTCGTAGCGTAGCGGTCAGTATGGTTAGCTGCCGCCCCGGAGGTCCTGGGTTCGATTCCCGGCTCTGACACGAACTTTGAAAAGGGTATGGGGATTGGAACGGGGTCTACTCAGCCTCGGATGGTCCAAATGAGTAGAGGGGATTCGATTCCTACCTCGAAGTTCTTTACCGTGGTTTCCAACTTCGTCTTGGGGCAAAATGCCGGGATGGTACTTACTATAAGGCCACGGCCGCCTCCTTCCCCTCTTCCTTGCCTATCCATCATAATCTTCCCCTCCCTTCCCTCATGAGGCCCCTGTTCCCTTTGCAGGTGAGGTCGCCTGGGCGAGGTACTCATCACACCTCCCCAGTTGTATCCACTCCTTCCAGACACTGCCCGTAGAGGCGGTAGTGGTGAGTTTTCTCGCTAAGTCCGTGGGAGTCACCAACCTGGAGGGTAAAATCGATAAAACCAAAATTGAACGCGTCCTAAATGCTGAGCAACGAACAGAAGCTCCCAGCTGTGACATGACCCAGTCGTGAACGAACTGCTGAAGCCCACTGAATCTGCACGATGTGCGCAGAGTAAACACACGGTGTAGATGACCGCGGCGTTCAATAACCAAAATGAAATAAAACGACGAAATATTCAAATTACTTAAACGTAAACATTGGTGAATGTGATGTTGATGACAAAGATTGTTGTTTTAAAAACTTAACTTCTAGGTCATCGATACCAACTTGCCAGTATTTTTTCATTTGTTAAATATCAAAATATTAAAGTAATTATGTACTAATTATGTACGTATAAGGGAATCAAGTTCAATATTGCTAAATAAAAAACACAACTCTATAAAGATAATTACCATCAAATCAAAAATTCCTCAGGATCCAAGACAATTATTGCTGTTCATATTCTTTTCAAAACACAGTTATACACTCAGAAATTGTAGGCTATTATTCGCAGATGATATGAAATTATTCAAATGGAGACGTGGCTCTTGTGATTTTATCAACTAAATGATTTAAATGAACTAAATATATGGACGAAAGAAGGTAAACTGCCATTTAACATGCATAAATGCATGCAGATTAGATTTCTAGATTTCAGGGAAACATGGTGGATAGATACAGCATGAAGCACCGAAACTCTTATCGTAAAACCGGCTTGGTTCAGAAGAAAACGTACGGCACATTCGGCAACACCGCTTTACTGCGTGTAAACCCAACAACCAGAAGACAAGACGTGGCAAACTGATTTTTTCAAACATGAGAAACTTAAAGAAGGTAACTCGTAACAGTCCTGTAGCCAGACCACCCACATTCCGCCTGACCTTGTGAGTCTCAATTGCTGTTACATGGAACACACACCTAGCCACGGCCAACCCCTTCCCGCCAATCGCGTGAGTGTTCAGCTCAGATGAGTAGGTCTAAACTATGTTATCGCCACGGTGGGTGAGTGGTTATCGTGTCGGACTACCAACCCCAAGCATGCAGGTTCGCTCCTGGCCATGGTCAGTGATTTTTGAAAAGCGACAAAAATCACGACACGCATGTCATACGTTGTTGGCATGTTAAAGATCCCATTTGAATTCAATAGGCCGAGTTCATAATGGCAAAATTAATCTCGGGATTTTCCACCGATACAAAAATTTCTCCTTTCTCTACGAGAAAGCTCTATGGTGTCAAGGAGTTTAGATATCTAACCTCCTTGACTTTCATAGCACTCCAAGGAACAACAAAATTCGACATGTAAGCTGCCCTCTGGGTGTCAAATAACAAAGGTTGCACCCGGCACCCGATGCCATACTATATTACTATTATTATTATTATTATCCCACAAAATGTATCAGTCAATGACGGTTATGCAGAGCTAGACAATTACTCACACTTCATACAATTCAATTGGATTTAATTTTGGAACTTATAATTGTAGAATAAGAATCTCCTGTTCCCATTGAAGTGAAGGCAGCAAAGTGTTAATATAAACATAAGTAGCCTACTTACATACAAAATAAGGATAATTAATATCTATTTTGCTGTGTGCGCTACATACAACATGGCGTCCACACGAGAAGAGGGCAGTTGTGCCCCATTTCACCCTACAGATTCATTCCGTCGTTATGGCTCGGAGAATATTGTTGTTTCATTTGATGGTCATGGGTATCGTGGTTTAACCCAGTGTACTTGGGTGTGTGGATTCTTTCTTATAACCTGTGTTATTGTGATGGCTATATTAATGTGTGCATTTAGGTGAAAATTAGGAAGGAGGCGGCCATGACTTTAAGTTAAGGAACCATCACGCCATTTGTCTGGACTAGAAGCTGGAAAGCACGGAAAACCACTTCCAGTTTTGCCGTTTTGCTCTGCCCGGCTGAGCAGGGAATCGAACCTGGACCTCTGGGGCGACAGCCAAGAATGCTACCCACTACACTACGAGGTGGTGTACAAGCAGCTCAGATTGGTTCCTGTTTCACAACAGCGACATGGAGTGTGTAACCGTGAACAATTCACGACCATGAGGTGGCCATTTCGACAAAGCGATCATGGTTACTGATAGCGGACGCATTGAGAGCCCGAGCGTTACACAACTAGAACCACTTTCTTCACATTGAGCTCATGTTATTAAGATATTTTATTTACAATTATTTTGAAGCCTCCGTGGCTTAAGCGGCAGCACGCCAGCCTCTCACCGCTGGGTCCGTGGTTCAAATCCCGGTCACTCCATGTGAGATCTGTGCTGGACAGAACGGAGGCAGACAGGTTTTTCTCCGGGTACTCCGGTTTTCCCTGTCATAATTTCATTCCAGCAACACTCTCCACTATCATTTCATTTCATCTGTCATTCATTTAATCATTGCCCCAGAGGAGTGCGTCAGGCCTCGGCAGCCGGCACAGTTCATATCCTCGCCGCTAGATGGGGGCTTCATTCATTCCATTCCTGACCCGGTCGGAGACTGGAAGCAGGCTGTGGATTTTCATTTCATTTACAATCATGTTAATTGTTTTAGCCTAATTGTAATTATTCTTAATTTTAATTTTTGTTTTAATTAACAATTTAATGTTCATATTTATTTCGATAATTTTTATTTTTAAATTCTTTTTATAATCTCAAAATTAAGATTATAAATCGATTATAATTGTAACTTTTATGTTCGACCCTGACTATTATATGTCAGAAAACTGTACTGTAACGAGGCTCATTATAACAGTATTTTTCATTATGAAACAGTTTCTCCCACCAATCAGAGCTCAAGAAACAGTTGTTCGACCAATTAGATAATTAGATGCGCTGAGTTCCACGGCCTTCTCATTTAAATTTCACTGCCTGGCCTAGTGTCATTGTGGGGTAATCGAGGAGGCCATGGTCAAATACAAGGCATTCTCTGCGTCTCATGCGCTCTGTTCAGTACATAAAACTGGCAAAATCTTGACAGATATTTATGAATATTTATGTTTGAACATAAAATAGTTATAATAATTATCGTCGAACATAAAATCGTATGCAACTTGCGTATAATGGTAATTAAGTCACTCGTATGGAAATTAATTATTGCCATTATAGGCTCGTTGCATAATGTACTATTACATTACATTACGTTATGCGAACCGGCCAAAACTAAGGACCACGCAAATATCATATCATTTTCATTTCAGTTCTTTCTTCCTTTCTCTTCCTCCACACTTCCTTCATTTTTTCAGAGTGTTGCGTCTTTCTCTCTGCTGTCCATCTTCCTCCCCTGCGTTCTCTCTTTTCTCCCACAAGAACCTTTATGTTAGAAAGTATTTCCCTGAATTGTGTTCTGTCTCGACAGTCGTCATCTGTAATTCGTAGCCTCCGGAGTTCTTCCTTCATCTGGTTGGTTATTTATTTTTAATTTTACAAGCATATTTATTTTTAATTCTAATTTTTAATATCTTTTTTTCACTCTTAAATATTAATTCTTATTATTTAAAAAACAAAATTTTATCAAGCACATTATGTCTAATATTCTGTTTGCAGAAATATTAACACTTTCAAAAATATCGTTGATACATGTCCTTAAGGTACTGTAGGTGTTAAATATACAGACTACGTAGAGAATAAAGATAGGTGGGCGATACAATTGACGAGCTGATGAGCAAGTGTTGATTGCTTTCGCGACATCAGTGTAGCCTAATTGGGGTTCTGTGAGTATTTTTAAGTGGGCTGGGATTTGGGTGGGAGTGCCTTAATGTTAAGTATTGTTCTGTTAATCGCCTACAGTAAAATGGAAAGCCACTTGTAGAATGGCTGAGGTGGGAATCGAATCTACTTGTTGTCAGTTTTGCCTCAAGAGTTGAGTGCACCCCGCCCCAGCTCTTAGCAGAGACGGTAATCACCTACGCTACCTGCCTCTGTCGCATCAACAGTTCAGTTAGACACCATTTATATTCGATTTAAGTCGGTGGCTGGCCTAGTAGTCATTTACCCCGTGTGCTTGCGTGTGTGCGGGATGTTTGTCTGATAACCTGTATGTTGTGATGGCTATATTAGCGTCAGTATTTGTAATTCAGGTGAGGAGGCGGCCGTGGCCTTAACTTACGAACCAACCCGGCATTTGCCTGTAGGAGAAGTAGTAAACCACGGAAAAGGCTGATTTGGGAATCGAACCTACTTCTTTTCAGTTTTGATATACGAGGCTAAATGTACCCCAGTCCTAAGCAGAGCCGGGAATCGAACCCAGCCCTCCGGGACGGCTAGCTGGGTAAACATGACAGGACCACCAAATAAATAGCCTATGTTATTGTTGTAGCTGATAATTCATTTTGGGGTCAGCCCCGTGCGTTTGTCTAATAACCTGTGTTTCTGTGCTGACTGTAGTAGTGTGCTTACCTGTAATTATTATGGTAGGGAATGGGGTAAGTGCCCCAGGACATGACATAAGGTACTATCCCACCATTTGCCTGCAGTAAGTGTGGAAAATCTCAGAGAAAACAACCCTGAGGATGGCCACTGTCGGCGCCGGGATTCGAACCTTCAATGACCGGACTTTCCGCAACTGCCTCCGTGGGGTTCACCAAACAAATATGCTACACTCTACTCTGTGTTCCTGTACAGTCGGTTTCAATTTAATGTAAAATGTAGCCATGAAATCAATTATAAATTTCCCTGGATGGAAAGTCGATAGGAAGTGAGAGGGTTTTGCCATTGGGTACGGAATAATTCAATATTATTTATGAACCTGCGATCCTCTGTTCAAATACAGTCATAGCTGAACCAAACTTGCGATCATTTCTCACGATAACGTAACACCTGAAGTTTATGAAGTCAAGCAACGGAATCTTATCAAATCTAAACATGCCCCACCCGACGATTTGCTATATCAACCTGTGCTCCTCTGTAGAAGTGGGAAGAGGAAGGGCTAAGTCACTCGAGATCACCGTGGGTTGTTGGTTCTTTTCCCCTCCACACGATCCTTTAATACCATCATATCCCATCAGGTCTGAAAGAATGGTAACCGTGTACTTTGCAAGTCATTCCATGACAAATCGAACATGTACGAGTATATCAACTCAAAGTTGTGCATCGTCGTTCAGTTCTAAGGAAGGAAGAAAGCTTGTAGTTTAACGTGACCGTTAATCACGTGATCATGAGCCACGGGACCTCCTTTTTACGTGGAATCCGAACCACAGGACATGGCACTTCACTTCGAAAATCTCACATGCATGTCGTTCAGTTCTCTGGAGTCCGATGTTACCATAGTAACATCTCCCTATATATTATCAACATTCGTATTTTTTTAGTCAAGCCTCTTGCCTCTCATCTAATTGTAAGTGGATTTGTTTCGATTCCTTGTAAATATGTGTTAGGTATTCCAAATGAAATATCCAGTCTGGTCGTTCGGAATCCACGTTAAAAGGAGGCCCCGTGAGTTATGGTTGCAAGATAAAAAGCCACGCACAACTACAAACTTTCTTCGTTCCCTCGTTAGTTGAAGTAGCTCAGGAGCCAGTGCAGTGTCTCACTGCAACTGTAACACGGTTGACAATTAAGGTGTATTTACACTTAGCAGTGGCACGTACTCCCGCCGGCCGTGAACTCACAGAGTACGAGGCATGATCGGCATCAGGCAGTGTTTTCTATACCACGGAAAATGGCGAAACTCGCACAAGCTCTTTTATAGATGATTGCTCTTATTTTGGATGAAGAGGAGCGACAAGTGATAAAACGGAAGTGGGGTCATCATGCCTGGAGAAACAGAAGAATAGATGGGGAATTTGCTACTCTTTATATTTATACTCCATAGATTATTCTTAAAATCCGTGTCCATGTACTTAGGGTTGGACAGATGATACAGCACAGGGTAATTGCGCAATTGTTCAATACGTTTTTCATCATTCATCTATATAAAACTTTCAAATGAGCCAGTGACATGGCCGTGAAATGAGAGAACTATCGGTGGGGTCTAACCTGCCTGTCACCGTACTGATTGTGAGACCGTGAGAGCACTGGCTAGTGTGAACAGCACCACTCAATATCTTGGAAGAGTATTGTCCGGCTCACTGGTAGAAGCACGTGCCTGTCGCGTCACGGTTACACCACTGCTAGGAATTGTAAATACCGTAGACCTTTATGAAAATCCACAGCCTGCTTCCAGTCTCCGACCGGGTCAGGAATGGAATGAATGAAGCCCCCATCTAGCGGCGAGGATATGAACTGTGCCGGCTGCCGAGGCCTGACGCACTCCTCTGGGGCAATGATTAAATGAATGACAGATGAAATGAAATGAGAGTGGAGAGTGTTGCTGGAATGAAATTTTGACAGGGAAAACCGGAGTACCCGGAGAAAAACCTGTCTGCCTCCGTTCTGTCCAGCACAGATCTCACATGGAGTGACCGGGATTTGAACCACGGACCCAGCGGTGAGAGGCCGGCGTGCTGCCGCCTAAGCCACGGAGGCTTCGTAGACCTTTATGAAAGTTGTAATTCTTCACTTTTGAAACTCAGGCCCAGCGAAATACCTTATTCGCAGACATCCTTGTTTAGTGGTCTGTTCCTGGTTATAACTCAAAACGTGAAAGAGTGAAGATCATTTGTAGCAAGGTCAGATTATATAAGTTGTTATGGCTTTGCCTCGGAGGTTCAGAGACCTTCAAATCTTGTCCAGAGAAAGAGAA